>JBAJHW010000006.1:9552185-9729685 GCA_037013535.1 Intellagama lesueurii | reverse complement strand
AGCGCCGGGTCCAGATGTACACCCAATCTGCGAACCTCACTCTTGGTGGTAAGAGTCACCCCCCCCCAAAAAAAGAGAGGGAGTTTCCCAGACCACTGATGTCTGGGGCACCCACCCGAAGGCCCTCCGTCTTGCCCGGATTCAGCCTCAATCCGTTCTCCTGCATCCATTGCTGAACAGCCCCCAGGCAGCGCTCAAGGGACGAGACAGCATCCACTGTTGTTGGAAAAAAGGAGATGTAGAGCTGAGTATCATCAGCATACTGATGACACAAAGCCCCACATCCCCTGATGACCCCTCCCAATGGGCTCATATAGATGTTAAACAGCATTGGAGAGATAATCGAGCCCTGCGGGACCCCACAATTGAGGCTCCACGGGGCCGAGAAACTCTCTCCAATCTGCACTCTCTGGGGACGGTCCTCCAAGAAGGAACGGAGCCAGGCCAAAGCCAGGCCACCGATTCCCAACTTGGAGAGCCTCCTCAGGAGGATACCGTGGTCCACGGTATCAAAGGCGGCTGAGATATCGAGAAGGACCAGCAGAGACATTTTGCCGCCAAGCTCGGTTTCTTCCTAATGGGCCTAATGAGTGTTTCCTTGAGGGCAAGGGGAACCTTGCCCTCCTGGAGAGACCCATTAATTATTACTGTAGCCCATTCAGATGTTATAGGCCTGGCTGCTTTGATTAGCCAGGCCGGTCAAGGGTCAAGGAGGAGGTGGTGGCACGACAGCGGTCAAGCACTCTGTTCACCATATCTGATGTCACAGGCTGAAAGTGGTTAAGTCTCATCGGGCAAGACGGAGTGCTGGACGTCTCAGCTCGATCTACTGTATCCAAATAGGGAGTAAGATCCCGGCGGATGGCCTCCACTTTTGATTTTAAAAAGGCTGCAAATTGGTCAGGTGAGATGCTAGAGGGAGGCCAATCACCACGACCAATTCCGGATAGATCGCGAACTATACGGAAAAGTTCCGCCTGCTGATTGGAAGCTTCGCTTATCCGGACAGCGAAGTAAGATCGACTAGCAGCCTTCACCTTAGATTGGTAAAGGTTAGTCGCGATCCTAGCACCTATTTGATTATTTTCCGTCGGGTTCCTCCTCCATATGCGCTCTAGCCTTCTCCTATTTTGCTTCATTAATTGCAGCTCTGGATTAAACCAGGGCGAAGGGCGATCTCTGCGCCGGAGAGGGCGTTTAGGTGCGATCGTGTCAACAGCCCTGGTGGCGGCAGCCAGCCAGCTATCCACCAGAGCCTCGAAAGGAGCGCCAGTCAGATCAGCCGGAATCCCTCTCATGGTATCCTGGAACCCTATAGGATCCATTAACCTTTGAGGGTGGACCATAACAACAGGTCCTTGCTCCCCGCGGGGGGGGGGGAGAGCCACTGCAAGGTTGAATTTGATTAGGCAGTGATCCATCCATGACAAGGGGACAGACGCAAAGGGTATTTTTATAAACAATGGCTACTCCCCCACCCTGCCCCGCCAGTCTACCCTGATGTTGGACTGCATAACCAGGAGGGCAGGCAAGAGTCAGGGGAACACCCCCATCCCTGCCCATCCATGTTTCGGTTACGCATGCCAGATCAGCATCCTCCTCCAGAATCAGGTCTTGTATGATCTGGGACTTATTTGATACAGATCTGGCATTCAACAACACCAGGTTTAGAGTGGAGGGCCGGCTGAGTTGACTACCTCGAGTCTGGCAGGAGGTCACAGTGCCAGAACAGTGAACAGATTTCAGGCATCTGTTCACAGTTCTTCTGTGACAAAGTAACAATCAATCGAAAATTGATCAAACAAAATAAAATAAACAAACAAACCGTAACATAATAATTGCAAAAGATCAGAACTAATCAAACTTCAAAACAATATACATAATCAAATTAGCAATTAACACTATTTAGTTATATAGAATTATGCAAAAAAAAAAGAGATTAAAGGAACAATTTAAGGAAAAGCAGATTAAGGAAAACTAAACAAAATAAAAATAAAATAAAAAATAAAATAAAAATAAAAATCATAAACAAAACAAACAATTTTTGTAAAGAACAATTTACTTCTTTATAGGATTTTATTTAAAATATTTTACCCCACCTTTCTCCTTAAAAAGAACACAAGGTGAATTACCTCCTTAAAATACAATATCTAAAAGCTAAATACTGTAAGTAAGTATACGAACCTTTAAAAACAATTAGACAAATACCACACTAAAAATGATTTTTTAAAAATCAACACGAAAAACAGATTCAAAACAACCAGGCATAAAACCCCATTTGAAACCCTCACAGATAGCTAATGGCTAAGGGAAAGCCTGTCTGAAGAGAAAGGTCTTTGTCTGCTTGTGGACAGACAGCAAAGATGTCTTTCTCTTGAATTTATAAAGAGGGACAAGAGAGAGAGAGAGAAGGTGGTGACTGACTGACTTCCACCAAATCATGGTCACCGCCGTCGATCAATCTAGTGTCTAACAAAAATGCTCTGATGTTTCCTGAACCTTCTTTTGGTCTTGCACCTTTATCTTCTTCTCACTGGAAATCTTTACAAACTAGAGTGTTCGGTAAGGAGCAAGCCAAATTGTTTCCAAATGACAACAGAAAGAGTGCCATAACCGAGGCTGCCCTCAGTTAATTAAATACATATTTTGAAAAATGTCTCTAGGGCTTCTCTGGGCTCTTTGGGATTAGTTGAGGGAAGACAAAGGATCTCCCTGGGAATCCTAAGCAGGTTAATGCTATCTTCAGTCAGACCTCTAGAAGACCTCTCTCAGTAAGTCCATGTGGGTCCCAAAAAGTAGGAAGACAGGTGCTCCCAAAACTCAATGGGCAAAGGAATGAATAAAGGTCTGTCACCCCTGGAAGTGCTGGAGCCAACAGAACTCTGTGTTGCAGAGTTGGCACTGGAGATGTTTTGGAGATAAACTTCTGAAGGCCTAAAGAAGCTTGTCAGGAATGGGAGAATGGAAGGAGATATTTAGAACAGCTGAGGGTTAAAGAGAGAATCAGAAGCTAGAATGAGACCACTGTCACTGGTGATGCGCATCTTTCATCCGCATCTGCGTGAAAAATCACAAATTGGAGATACCAGAACTTGGACCTTCAGGGTCATGGCTCCTGTTTTCACAACCCATGGCTGTGTCCCAGAATTCAAAGGGTTTGGAACTCAGTCTTCTTAGAGATAGGGATATTACAAATCAAACAAGTCCAATTCGTCCCCTTACCTAGTTCGCTGACATTGTTTCAAGAGCAAGGAAAATGTATTACATCAACAGCTGATCTTAATTTTTATTTTCCCCTTTGCTGACATGCTAGCTACTGCACTCCATTGCAAAGTCATGGTGAATGCTACCATTTTCCAATGGTATGCCAAAATCTGGTTTATAGGAATTATGGAAAAGCTAACTGCCACAGGCTTTATGGGGAAGCAGTGATGGCATACAGTCATATAAACATGCCACCCATTTATATATTTTGTAAACTCAGATGAAGAGGACACTTTTCCCAAAGCATATGTTTTATGAAAAGACCTACTAAATTAATCATAGTAAACTGACACACTTTGCAATCCAGAGGCTTTGTTATTTTATGACTTGAATTATGTATGTGTTATATATGTATTTAGAGAAAAATTAAACATTAAAAAAAATTAGTAACCAAGAAGGTGTCTACTTTCCCCAGAGGAGATCACTGAATATGATGTGATTTCCTTCTCACCTGGTGTCTCAACTTTTTCCCTATTATTTGCTCCTTGCTGTTCAAGTCAGGCCTGAGAAAAAGAACATAGCATTTGGGAAGGAAGATACAACCCAGTAACCCACCACTGGAAGTCAAAATGGAGAAGACCTCCACAGCTACCATGTATTTCTCCTTCGTACTCAAATAGGATGGGAGAAAAGACACCCAAACGCTGCAAAACATCAACATGCTGAAAGTGATTAATTTGGCTTCATTAAAAGTATCAGGCAACTTTCGGGCAAAGAAAGCCACTGTGAAACTTATTATGGCCAACAGCCCCATGTAGCCCAGGACAAGGTAGAACATGAGATCTGAACCTTCATTACATTGAACTGGGATTGTGTCAGTCTCAGAATGCATGTCAAACTCTGGGAAGGGGGGACAGGTAATCAACCAGACTGCACAGATACCAGCCTGAGTAAGAGAAGACACCATGATGACTGACCCTGCCAGTCACTTCCCAACCCATCTCCTCATCCCAAGTCCAGGCTTTGTAGCCACGAAGGCTACTATCACAGTGATGGTTTTGGCTAAGACACAAGCAACAGATACACAGAAGACGATGCCAAACACCATTTGTCTCAGAAGGCAGGTCAGCTTCCCAGGCTGTCCAATGAAGAAGAAGGAACAGAGGAAGCACAGGAGCAGAGAGGAAAGGAGGGCGCAGGTGATGCTCCAGTTGTTGGCTTTGACCATGGGAGTGTGGCGGTACTGAATGAAAGTCCCCATCACCATGATGGTGGTGATAGAAAGGAAGAGGGCCAAGCTAGTCAGTGCGGAGCCCAAGGGTTCCTCATAGGAGAGGTAGCTTAGAGCTTTGGGAATACAACTGTCTTGATTCTTGTTTGGATACTGGTCCTCGGGGCATTCCTGGCATTGTTCTGTATCTGAAAGAAAAGAACGTGGTCTCAGTTTTGGAATCACTCAACTTTTATTCATTTGGGAAACTGAACCAGATGCAGGGGATTGGTATCAGGAGACAGGTCTCTAGTTGTCTCATGTGCTGCCAGAGGCATCTGGTGGGGCCACTGTGAGATATAGGAAGCTGGACTAGATGGGCCCTTGGCCTGATCCAGCGGGGCTCTTCTGATGTTCTTATGAACCTTGATCTGAGTCCTGTTTTTTTCCATAGTTAACTACTCTCTTGGGATATCCTTGTTCTCTTTAGAAAAATTGGGCAAGCATATCAGTAGAAAGGAAATTAAAATTCCTCTATTTTTCTATATGTTATTCTTGATTCCCTCACTTACCCATTTGGCTTGAAATCCTCCCTTTAGGGCACGCAACACAGTCATAGCAGCACATTTGCTTCCCCTGTTGGACAGACATGCTCTCTCCCGGGTGGCAGCTCTCCACACAGGTAGATCTAGGCTGACTCTAATGTTAATCAAAAGAAAGGTTATTTAGAATTCATATATCAATTGCAAAGCTTCAGAGGTGTAATTTAGCTTTCAGCCTTCCCCAATCCTCTCTTCCTCTCTTTTCCAGATTATCTTGGAAAACTTGCAGCACCTCAGGGAGATGTTCCTGGGAGACCAACTCTGATGAATCACCAAAGGCAAGTCAACTTCTCATCCACCATTACTATTTTAATAACCCATCATGGACCCCATTCCCCCTGACTTTTCTTTCTTTTAAAATATAAGGGTTGTATTTATTGGCCAGCATCCTGATGGTGTTTGCATAAAGTTTGTGTGACTTGCTGTATTCTCTTGTAGATAACAGACATAGTGCCAGCTGTAAGTCTGCTCTTACACCGTATTGTATGACCAAGACAGAATATGGAAAGAGGCACTCTGGCCTTAGTCCAACTTCTAATCTCATCTAGATGAGTCAAATCAATGACTGAATGATGAGTCTAGGCATCTTTATATTCTACTGAATCAGTGGGGTGACTTTAGTTGGAAATCCCTCTCACATCAGGCCAAATTTAATAGTCTGCCTTCTGCTAGATGTATGTACTACATCTATAGCTTATACTAAGCTAACGCTCTACTCCTGTTCCTTTATGTGTCTTAAGGTTCCACTAGTCTGCACCATGGTCTTTTGGCATTGAAGTTGAATGTCTGCTCAGTCCAAATAGAGAATTCTCTCTTCAGTGGATCGATTGTGAATGAAGGGCTGACTTACGTAGTATGCATACGTTGGTACAAAAATGTGATTTCCCAGTTCTGTCTTTCTGGACAGTCTGTTCTGGCCAAATATTGAACTTGAGGTCCAAGGAGTCTGTAAAGGTTCTGCCTCTTTCTACAGGCCTCCTTTCTATTTGAGAAACAATTTTGAATGTGCCTAGGTATTCAGCACAACATTGACACTGGAAGCAAGGGAAGGACTGGTAATTCAAAAGACTTTTCATCAGTCAGTGCTGATGTATCAAGACTGATACCACCTGAGATAGTCTCACAACTGTTGTTCATCCTCTGATAACCTCCCATACGGACTATTGCAAAGTAGTTTAAGTGGGTCAGCCTTCAAAAGCAATCTGAAAACTTCTATTTTATTCCCTGGACACCATACTTAGTGTTTCTAGTCTATTCTGATCAAATATCAGCACAACCACATAGCTATATCAAACGTACACTCAGAAATGAGATCGATGATGAAGAATCAGGAAATATCTACCTGATCAAACTTTTCATTCCAGTTGATGGCACTTCCATTCAACATGAATCTCTGGCCCACAGGAGCCAGAGGGTTCACACTTCCAACCCGGCTTGTCTGGAAGGATTCGTTGGGGAACCTGACAAAATTGATGATATCATATCCTGCTTCTAAGTCTCCTTTCTCATTAAAACATATTTCTTCACCAGCACTGTTGTTAAACCAAATGTTTCTTAAAAATGAGTGAAGCTAGATTGGAGGAGAAAAATATAATTTTATTAGGAAAAAAAATCCAGGAAATGGATTAATACTCTGCACTTTCAAGTATTTGAAAATATTCCAATGCATAATGGAAGAGGAATAATAGCATGTGGTAGGATATTTCTTGGACTTCTCAATGAACATATGCAGCTTTGTCCACCAGTACTATCAAGTGCTGTGTCTATTGATCTTTGCACTTCAGCTCTGAGGAACATAAAATCATAGACTGAAATCCACTTGGATCAGCTTGGTGTGCGCAATATTGATGATGTCACCAGCTGTGGCCTTTCATTGCAAATGAAAATCTTCCAATTCTTTCCCTTCTGTTACAATATATAAATATTATACAGTCCAACATGTCCATGTGTATATAAGAAGAAAAAAGCTATATTATTTGCATGATTGGAACATGTGTAACCAATTAGATTGTGTCTAGTGTCAGCCAACTGATGCGTAAAGGGTTAACCGTCAGATATAAGAAAAAGTGTCAGTAAATATGAGAACAATTTGTTAATAATCTAGTTTTCACTTAAGACTGTTGGCTGCTAGCTATCTGCTGTTAGTGTGTTACTAAGGAAGATGTTAAGAAACTGATAAGTGTCTGTTATGAATCTGTTCTAAGTCTGTCAAGCAGAAAGTAAACCTATACCATTAAATCATAGAATCATTGAATAATGAAGTTTGAAGGTTCATCAAGTTCAGCCCCCTGCTCAATGCAGGATATAAATCAAAGGGTGTTCAGAACTGGATGCAGAATTCAATATGAGGCCTAACCAGTACCAAATAGAGGGCAGCTTGTGATCAACAACGATTCAAAGATCCTTCTCGCTCGTAGTATTGATGAGCCAGATATCTCCCATCTTGTAACTGTGCATTTGGTTTCTTTTTCTGAGGTGCAGTACTTTGCACTTATCCCTGTTGAATTTCATTCTGTTGTTTTCAACCCAGTGCTCAAGCCTATCCAGATCATTTTAAGTTTTCTTTCTATCTTCCAGGGCATTAGCTATTCCACCCAATTTTGTGTTATTTACAAATCTGATAAACATTCCCTGCATCCCCTGATCCAGGTCATGAATAAAAATGTTGAAGAGCATATGACCCAGGACTGAGCCCTGGGGTACCCCACTTGTTACCTTCTCCCAGTTGGAGAAGGAGTCATTCATTAATCATCACCCTCTAAGTATGATTCTGTGTATCCACTTGACAGTTGTTCTATCCAGCCCACACCTAGTTAGCTTGCTAATAAGAATATCATGGGGGACTTTGTCGAAGTCAAGATATACTTACTTACTTACTTTATTGGATTTTTACCCCGCCCCCCTAGACAAAGTCTACTTTGTCTACAGCATTCCCTCTGTCTATGAAGGAGGTTACTCAATCAAAAAAATGAGATCAGTTTAGTCTGGCAGGATTTAACAAATACATGTTGGCTTCTAGTTATTACTGCATTGTTTTCTATGCACTTGCTCAGTGACTGCTTTATAATCTGTTCCAGAATTTTCCCTGGGATTGATATCAAGCTGACTGGTCTGTAGCTCCCAGGTTCCTCCTTGTTGCCCTTTTTGAAGACAGGAACAACATTAGTCCTCCAGTCATCTGGCACCTCATTCATTTCCCATGATTTCAAGAAAATAATGGACAGTGGTTCTGAGAGTAGTCACACAAGCCAGGAAGGGCCATACTGGGCAGAATTTGCCTCCCAATACATATAAAGATAATTGACATCTCCAATCAATACTACATGGTGTCTCTTTGAAATGCTTGCAATTTGTTTTTCAAAAGTTTTGTCCACATCCTATCCTTGATCAGGTAGTCAGTAGTACACTAGAACTACCATGCTCCTTTCGTTTTTCACCCCAGCTAGATTGATCCAGATGCTCTCAATGGGACAGCCAGTCTCCTCCTCCTTTATTTCTGTGCAGGAATGTGTATTTTTGACATATACTGCAAGTCCACCTCCCCATCTATTCTTTCTGTTCTTTTCAACAAATTGTATCCTTCAAATGCTGTATTCCAGTCATGATCAATTGTTCAATACTAAATGTTCTTAAAGTTTCCTACGACTGAATAATTACTCTTTAATCTGCTGACACACACATACACATATGTTTATATATATGAAAATCAAATGAGAATATTGATCATCATCTCTGTGTATTTTTTTTATAGTGCTTAATCTGCTGTGTGCAAACTCTCAAAAATTCAACATTTTCCTCGCAAATTTCCAAGATTCCCTAGGGACCTCTTTCATCTTGGAATTTTTTTTCGCAACCTCCCTGGTGGTGGTGGTGGTGGTGGTGGGTATTTGGCAGCTATTTCAAGACATTAAATGACCATCCTCCCATCCCAAGGCTTCCAAAGTTCCCCGGGATGAAAGGGTTCCTCGGGAAGCCACAGAATCTGGAGGGGTCAGAAACGCTTAATTAACCAATGATTGGCACAGCAGATGCCATCCTCGAGCTTGAGTGCATGCAGCTGCACCAACAGGATGTCAGACATGGAATTCTACCCCAGGAAGGAACTGGAAACAACTCAGTCCCCCTACTTATGCATAACATCCATGACTAAAGTTATGCTGGCAGATCCCACAGAAAGTGGGATCACTTTCACTCAAAAACATACAATGGAGGAGAGCCCACCATCTTTCAAGGTTGACCAGAACATTGGTCAAACGGCTCTTATTATCAGAAGCATCTTCCTAAAGTTAAATGAAACATCCTTTCCTATATTTTCATTACATTACTTCTGATCTTTCCCTCCCAGGGAGAAGCCTCTATGACTGTTCCACAAGCTTATCCAGTTTAAACTCTCCTTTGCTATACCCAGCTTTTCTGGACATTTGCTTCATCACACTTGATTCGTATAATCAGACAGGTAATAGGCTATACAATAAGCACATCAAAAGTAATTAATGACTTATTCCCTTCCCTCTTCATTCGGTTTGTATTTCATTTAATTACCTGCCATGGGTGAAGGTTCTGGAGGCTCCATTTCTCTCCAGGTCCATTTCTCTTCTGCTTGGCTCTCGATGAAAAAGCTGCATGGAGCGCATGAGCTACAGCATAAACGGCATTGTAGGTACTGTAGCTCTGGCCAGACATGCCCATTTCAAACACACTTCCAGGAAGGCTCCTCAGCTTCTCCCCCCCACTACAAGCCCCCAGATTTGGGAAATGGAGGTTATAAAGTGGCAAGGAACAGAGAAATGCAGTACACCAAAACAGATGAATGGAATAAATCTGATCCTGATATGGATTCATATTCTCCAGAAAGTTCTCAAATCCTGGCACCACGTTTGTGGGGAGTCTGAGGGACAAGGTTCCACTGAAAGATTTTGTGGTCAGTTTTATCCCAGCAGGTAAAGCTGTGAAATCCCACTGAGCCGTGGTCACCCACACCCTCCTTTGAGGCTGCATTTTCTGAAATTCAAAGATGTCTAAAACTAATCGTAACCCCTCCAGAGACTGCCTGTCTCCATACACAAGAATCACATTAATTTCACTCAGAGAAAGGGCCCAATAGATTGATCGCATCCTCTCCCACATGACGTCTTTTGGCAAGAACTGTGTCATTATTGGGATCATCTCTGTCCAAGCGATGCAAATATGACTCTGCATGAGCCTTGGTCTCAAGGTTCGAAGGAAGGTTTCCCCACTGTCGTCCTTGGAAACAACGATGCCAATCCAGTTCCATCCAAAATGCTTCAACAGCTGAACAATCCCATCATATTGAGCATCTTCCTTGGGGATCATCCGATAGAAAGAAGGGAACTGAACTTTGTCACTCAATGCAGGATCAAATGAGCCATAGCTAAACTAATGGAAGAAATAGAGGATTTTTTTAAAAAAAGGTACCCATGACCCCCTTTTCCTCAAACATAACCAACTTTTTCAAAGACAAACATAAGGCTTGGTCATCATGAGTACAATCCAGTGAGGTTTTGTATTTTTAATATCCCCCACCCACCCTACAGGAAACCCCTCCACTACCATGGTATCTAAGGGTGTAAGGATATTCTGAGTAATTTGGAGAAAAACTGGAAGAGATGTAACATTTCTTCCTTCTGGTTGCATGTAAGTAATCCTAAAAACCTACCTGTGGTATGTTGTAGAGGTTTAAAAGATGAGCCATCTGTATGGAGTTCTGGGAGGTGAGCCCCCCTATAACAGCCATCACTTTCTCCTTCCTGCCACAGTTGTAATTGGGGGGATTCCCTTTCCCCAGGAACAGGAGATCCACAGTGTTCACACAGGCTCTCAAGGAATCAAAAGTATTGTCATAGATCTTGTAACCCAATGTGATATTGGGCAGCAGATCAGCATTCTTGTTGATCTCATGGAGAGCGAAAACAAAGGCCAGGACATGCTGGTAGTTTTTAGGGATCAGCCTGCAAATACATTTTAAAGGACTCTTACAACAAATGTGTTGCAGATTTTATCACAATTCCCCTATTTAAGTTAGAAAGAAGTTGTCTCCCAACACCTTTGCAAAAATCAGTCTCAGGTGTATGATTGTCCTAAGGCAGCATGTTTAAAAGTGTCTTTGTAGCAGCACCAAAAACATTCAATGAGGGGGTGTTATCTAGTGAAGCTCTTGGTCTGAGAAAGGCAGAACAAAATCTACATTCACCTGAGAACCCTACAGAGGCCACAATGCCACACTCACTTTCAAAGGGTAAGCATCTTTGAATATATTGAGGATAACATCTCCATAAGACATTCATAGGCTTGCTTTAAAAATGTTCAAGAATATGAATCAGACCTGCTAGAGATGTGTAACTCCAGATGTTGCAGAAGTACAGAATTTTGTGGAGGCTCTCGGCGCTCCAACCTCTTTCCCAAATGACAAATTTGCTCTTCTGATGGACTACAGGTCAGCCCTTTTGGACAATTTCCAAAAGGATCAATATCCCAACCCTGACACCAGCCTAAGTCAAAAACGGTTCCAGGAACTGAGATCAAAGACATAGACAGAGGTCCAGATCCTACCACATCCTCAGGCCTACTTCAAAAAATTTTCAAGAATTGAGATCAAGGACTCTTCTGAAAAATCACAATTGGTGTGGCACTGCTGTGCACTCCGTACTACATCTATATTATCAACATTCTGGGCAAAGAACAAAGGAAATACAAACTCCCACTTATAATGCGTAATTCAATTTATGGCGATAAGAAGCACCCTCAGCCCAGATTAGCCTCTTTTTTTAAGGCATCATAATGAAAAAGACCTACTTACATTGCATTTAATCGAAAGAAATCAGGGTTTTCCTTAAACGTCCACATAATCAAGTCAGCAAGTTTAAAGGATACAAATTCACCAATAATCATCTCATCTGAAGGATCATGCAAATGTGTTTGAGGTTTTCTCTTCCGACTACACAAAGAAGAGTTCATACTCCTACTGGAAAAGTAATTAAGTGTTTGCATCAGCAGAACCAGGTGGAGCATTGGGAAATATCTGGCCAGGTCCCTGTTAGGTGGCTTCATGGTCTCCTCTTCGTACCAGAGCAGTGTTCCTCTTCGTGGAAGGTATAAAAGGGTTTCCAGTCACAGAGCCATCAGTTCTGTCTGTGAGTCTGAGATGTGTATGTACTTTGAACAACAGTCTTTGTACACTGATTGCAGCTCTCCCTGGTAGAAATGGGCTTTGGAGAGAGCCATAGATATTGCCCTTGGAGGCCTCTAATGACTGTGAATTCCAAGAAAAGCAGTCATGCTGGACATGGTCCTTTTGATAATTATAGGGTAGGTAATTAAGGCTCACTCAAATTGGAGGTTGCCTGTTCTATCTTGGAGTAGTAAAACTTTGATTGAAAACTGCATTAAGGGGCAAAGTAGCCTCCAAATAGGTTGAGTCAATTTTTGACAGGATAACTTTCTGTCTGGCACGAGACCAGACAGAAGAAGGGCTTGCAGTCAGAAAGCCATCAATTCTGTCTTTGAGTCTGAGAGGTTACATACTTTGAAAAGTAGTCTTTATACACTGATTGCAGCTCTCCCTGGTAGAAATGTGCTTTAGAGAGAGACATTGATTTTGGCCATAGAGGCATGTAATGACTGTGAAGAAGTGCAGCAGTGCTGGACACAGTACTTTTGATAATTTTAAGGTAGGTAATTAAGGTTCATTAAAATTGTTGGTGACCTGTTCTGTCTTGAAGTAGTAAAACTTTGACAGAACACTCTATTAAGAGGCAAAGTAGCCTCCAAACAGGTTGAGTTACTTTCTGACAGGATAATATCAGAAGAAGGTGGCTGGTAGATAACCACATTCTATCGCTATTCTGATAAACCAGATAAGCAATTGACTTCTGTAGTTAGTGTACTGTCTACTGAGCCTTCTTCTCAGTCTCTCAATCCCAAAGGGGAGTTATTATGATTGTCTCATAGAACACTGTCTTCTAGCAAGGATGTTCTGAGGTTTCCTTCCAGAACTGATATGAAGACAAGCTTTCTCTGTTACTTAAAGGCTTATATATCCTTCATGAATATATCCACTGATAGACCATATATATCATTAATGACTAGACATGGGGACAAAAAAACCCAGATTGCTATATTCATCAGAAATCACTGATTCATGTAATATTAATCACTTTGTATTCATCAGGTCCAGAGGTCCTGACAAATATTTCACATTTTTATTTATCCCTTTGTTGGGTCTGGGCCCAAAGAGCAAGCTAGACTGTCGAAACGGCTGTTCCGGCAGCCTAGTTTGCTCACTCTGCATATGGGCCCCCTGAATAGCTGCTTGGTGGGCCCGCTCTCTCAGCCCCACAGCCCACCCCTGTCCCCTTCCCGCTGCCCCCTAATCGCATCCCACCTTGTCCTCTCACTGTCACCACCGCTGTCACCACCGCCAGAAAGGAAACTGCCATTCCAGCAGGTTAGCCTAATCTTTCTTCCTCTGTGGGCATCTATCAGCTGATCAGCATCCACAGAGGCAGGGATATCCTGCTGGCACAGTTCTGCCCAGCTATCCTGCTCTCTCTGCTTATGGGCTGGGCCCTTAGGCAGAGAGTACAGGCTAGGCAGACAGGCTAGCCTGATCTCTCTGCCTCTGAGGCTGTATTTTGGGGGTCCACAAATGTGTGGGGATAATATTTCCAGAAGATAGATTGAGATGACACAGATTACCTGTCCCTCGTCTCATTAGACTGTCTTGGAGATAGTGGGCATTGGAAGCACATCTAGAACAATGTAAGGGAATTCTTGGGCATGGACCCCAAGAAAGGAAAGCTAGAAGAGGTCCTAGACCAGAAACTAGGATTTTGGGAGAGAGAGAGATGCTCACAGGATTCTCTGACTAAATCTGGATTGTGAGGGCAAGGACAGCCTAAAGAGGCCTGGCAGGTTCAGTAGGAGTCTTTCACCAGCAGCTGGGTTAGGTAGAGATAGACACAGCAAGCAGGTTCACCCCAGAACAACTAATATGGCTACTGTATGTCTCATTATATGGTTTCTGGCCAGGCTTTTCAGCCATGTGTTCACTTAATCTGTCCTGCCATGATCCTAATATTGCCCACCAGGCAAATGTTCCATTATGGTTAAAGGACACTAGAAACCTAATGGGCTGCTTCACTAGGACAAAGAAGGAGATGATCAAATTCTGTTTGAGGTAATTCAGAGGATTCTAGACTCCTTGCTCTCCTAGGTCCCCAGATAATTGTAGTAGTAGTAGCCGTTGTTGTCGAAAAAGAAGAAGAAGAAGAAGAAGAAGAAGAAGAAGAAGAAGAAGAAGAAGAAAAAGGTGGTCCAATCTGTATTGCGCTTCTCTTCAGGAGGGCTAACCTGTGAGATTACTCTTTAGATTGGGGGATTCATGACTTCTATGTCCATATTTGATCAGAGGTGTCTAGAGTTATATTCCTGCATTTTCTTCCAGGGATGTGACTCACTTTGAACCAGAGGTTATTTCTTTTCAGCCATTGTTTTTATCCTATACTATATATATTTTCCAGTTAAAACAGTCAGTGAGACTCTGCAGGAGTGTTGTACAAACCTCTTCTATTTGGTGATATAAATCTAAAACCTGACTGCCTCTTCCCACTAATACAAACTCTTCCACTTATTTTAATGTATTAATTTTCTCACCTGTAAAAAGGACAAACATGAAAAACCTGATCGTAGCAGGATGGAGCTGAGCTCCTAGCACAAACTGATGCCAAGGACATGGTTTCCTTGACAGTATCTCCAAAGTCGTTCCTTGAAATGGCATTGCAGAGGGATGCTACATCACAGTGGGCCACAGAAATGTGGTGTAAGGATTCAGTGGTTAGG
Organism: Intellagama lesueurii; assembly: GCA_037013535.1. Taxonomy (NCBI): domain Eukaryota; kingdom Metazoa; phylum Chordata; class Lepidosauria; order Squamata; family Agamidae; genus Intellagama; species Intellagama lesueurii. Next base: position 9,714,811 of record JBAJHW010000006.1, on the reverse strand, counting down.
AGAGGATTCAGTGGTTAGGAGGGGCACCTCCATAATGGCAAACCTCTAAAAAATACTAAAATACTTTAAGTTAAGTTAAGTTAACTTAAAATCATGGTCACAAATATGGGAAGACAATATTAACTTAACAAAAGCAATTAATTATAAAGAATATATGTATAAGCTGTTCTATAGATGGTATATGACACCTGAAAAGTTATCGAAAATATATCAAAGTACCTCTAACAAATGTTGGAAATGTAAAGTAAAAGAAGGTAGCTGTTATCAGATGTGGTGGACGTGTAGGGAAGTTAAGAGCTTTTGGAAACTAGTCCATGAGTTTTTACAAAAAATGTTATCCTCTATAATTCCATATGAACCTGAACTGTTTTTGTTGAATATAATACCGGACTCAATAGAAAAAGAAAAAAGATATTTGATCAGACATGTAACTACAGCAGCAAGAATTTTATATGCGAAATACTGGAAAAAAGAGGAGACTCCAACAACCCAGGAGTTAATAGAAAATTTTTTGAAGCAGCAGAGATGGACATTTTAACGGAAGTATTAAAAGACAAAGAAATTGTTGAGGCTAGAAAAAAGTGGGAACCTTTCTATAATTGGATGAGAGATGAGAAAATGAATGGGTTTAAATTATAAGAAAGAAGATATAAGATATAATTGTAGAGTTTAAAGGCTTAGAAAAAATGGCAAGGTAAGTGTGAAGTAAGCTTAGTAAGAAAACATATCAGCAAAGGTAATGATAAATACTCGTATATGTTGTTCTCTATCACATTCTGTATTTTTATATTTACCCCAGTACCCTGTTCCAAACCCCCTTCCCTATGATCTTTCCTTACCCAATTGAAAATGAATAATAAAAAAAACCCTAAAATATCAAAGCGGCAAGAGTGCAAGATGGGTCAGCCATCCAAACTTTCTGAATGCTTAATATTTCTACAAGAATAAATGTATCCCATCCACCTGCCCTCTGCTTCCCACACTTCTAGAATTTGGCTAAACGTGAGAACAGATGTTCTAGTTTCCTTTTGCCAAAATGTATACTTAGCAACTGTGCCTCTGCTGTATCACTCCATCTTGAAGTGAAGTGAAAAACCAATCACGAGGGAAATGGGGATAGAGAAAGCAACCTCTATCACAGTGCTTCCTAACCCTAGGTCCCCAGATGTTCTTGGACTAAAACTCCCAGAAGCCTTCACCACTCACTATGCTGGCCAGGATTTCTATGAGTTGTTGTCCAAGAACATCTGGGGACCCAAAGTTGGGAACCACTGCTCTATCATCTGGAGTGTCCTTATTTAGAGATGGGGTTCTCAATTTGGCCAGCACCTTAAAATGAAGGAGAGCTTTAAAAAAACATAGTAATGTCTATCTACTGAGGCTGCACCAATGAGGGTGCCCATATCAGAGTGCATTGAAGCAAATTTGTTCACAAGGTGTTGTGCAAATCTTTCACAATAAACTAGTGAGTGGACTATTTTCTCTTCTCCTAGGCCTGAACATAACAGGCCCTTAATAGCAATTGCCTCTCCATCAATTGGTGGGGAGCATATGGAGAAGGGTGTGCTGTGGTACTCATGCTTGTGGACTTCCCAAGGCTGCTCTTTGATTCCTTTTCAGGACTATGTAGGTCTTTAGCCAGAGGTGGCATTTTTGTGTTGATATAATTGACTGTTACCTAGAACAATGATTTGCTGGCAGAATGGTCCAGGTCAGCAACACCAGTTTAGCCTTTTTCTCCCCACACCCAAAAAACAAAAAATAAAAAAAAATAAAAAACCAGACTGCATCGGAAGGAGAGTATTTTGAGAGATCCCAGAGCACCCTAGTTATTCTTGACCAACAGCACTTTGATGGATAGACTAGTGGCTTGGCTCATCTGAAGGAAGCGGTCAGTGAACTTGACCTGGATAAAGAGGCAACGTAGACATCCCCCAACCTTTTTCTTCCCACTACTCTAGGAGCAATCCTTGTTTATTCAAAAAGCCAGATGAACTGCAGGGAGGCTGCTCAGTCTTCCTGCAATTTTTGATAACATTCTCTCACTTCAAGGTAAGGCAGGTCTAACTTTCAGAAACAAAAACACCAATTATTATTATTATTATTATTATTATTATTATTATTATTATTATTATTATTATTATTATTATTATTATTATTATTGTTGTTGTTGTTGTTGTTGTTGTTGTTGTTGTTGTTGTTGTTGTTATTTATTTATTTATTTATTTATTTTATATACCGCCCATCTGGCAGCCAGGGCCACTCTGGGTGGTTTATGAAAGATAAACAAACAACAGAATAATAAAATAATACATTATCAATACAATTGGGACATAAATCGAATAACATAAAGTGCAGTGAAAACAAATACAATAAATTACAATTAAAAGCATAAAATATAAAAAACAAGAAGCATGGTGGTGTGATGGATGATGTTTTAGCAAAACCAACACACTTCCTGACCATCTTCCCTATAATTATTAAAATTGCTCTGTTTAGCCATGCTGCTGCTTCAAATCCCCATAGGAAAAAAAGATACCACCATAGTTTTTTCTTCAGAAAAAGTAACAAAAATATGTCATTTCTTCTCTGAAACATTTCCCTCATGCTATAAATGCTCCTGTCCAAACAATTCATTCATTCAATCTTTATTACGGTCATTGACCAGCATAATCCAAACAATTAACATCATCTCAATCTCAGGTCTTGGGGAAGAGACTCTTGATCAATCCAAGCTTTTGTATGTCTTCTGCCAGAATACACAGAGTTTAGTGGTGGTGAATGTAGGAGATTATTAATGGGATTCAATAGGAACTTCCCCAAACGTTGGCCAGCACATACTCTGTTTTTGTTGATGCTGCTGTTGCTGCCTCACTTGTGCTCCAGCCACAGTTTAAGCTCCTCCATGTGTGGTGGGAGGCCAGAAGCTCTGATGCCTTCAGATGATCCTTTAGATAAGATTATCCTTGGTGAATTTGTATCCATGATTCTTGCCAACTTCATCATGGAGACATTGCCCTCCCAACCCCGGAATAAAGACACAAGACAGTGATATGGATTAAATACGGGCCACACTTTATTAAATACAAATTCAGGTTCAAATTTGCCATCCTTTGGCAAAAGGAGGGGGCCTGCTGTAGTGCGGAAACAGGTAAATGACAGGGGTATCCAAATACCCCTATGATCAACAAATGGGCGAGTCCCTGGCCCCAGGTTCCAGCGGTCTTAAAGACAGCAGGATCCTGGCCAGCTGCTAATAAACACCCCCAGACCTCAAGCCATCTTTACTCGATGACTGTTGGTCCGGAAGTGGCCCAGCGCATCTTCCCGCCACAGGCACTGTAATCGCACAATCTGCAGTGCCGGGAGGTCGGATGCGCTGTTGGCTTACCCAAAATTACAATGGGACACACCAGAAATACCTGTTGTTTCCGCACTACCCGCCACAGCATAGGGACTAGCCTAGCTAAGTCCCATGCCCGCCACAGAGCCTTTCGAGCTCGACAAGCAGGCCCCCTTTGATGTCTTCCAAAAAGACATCCAAACCTGCATCTGAAAGGTGGACACTGTCACTCCTGAACAAGTCAGGCTTCTCCACTTGGATCCTATGGTGACCTATCACTGATCCAAGGCCGCTGCAGACACCTCTGCATACTTCTCTGTTAATGCCCCGCTGGGCCTTGTTAACATCAGCATTCCTCCCAGAGCCTCGCCAGGCTTACCGAGGAATAATTGTGGACCATATGATCAGCATCGCAGGATACCTGGCATTCAACCACTTAAGGTCACGCAGGATGTCCAGGATCAATGCCTTACCAGAGATTCTGGGCAAGTCATTGCCACCAAGATGTATTACCAGCACGTCTGGTGGGAACTGACCGAATGCCGTCATCCTGCACAGCTGGATCCACTGCATACTGCGCAGCCCTTTCCATGTAATGTGTGCACGGGCACCAAGCCCCAGATCGCTCCCCCAAGGGGATGTGGCCGCATAGCGCTCTGCCCAGTAGATATAACTATGGTCAACGATCACTACTTGTTTTCGTCTTCCGGACCCCAGGAGACCTGTAAAGACATAAATCAGGCCGCTGCCTACACATTAGGTAAGGTCCTAATGTATCTTTTATAACTGGACGAGGACCATCGGCCTAGCCGTTTAATTTCCTCAGCGCTATAACCCAGGGCTGCTGCAGTGGATGCCGCTCCAATCCTAAATGAATGGGTGCCAAACTTTGCGCCCTTAATGCCAACCTTATGTAGAGCTAAGTCAGTCAGTTTCCAAAACTGATATTTCGTCAATGGTGATTTATCAGCATGTTGGAAAAAATAACCTGCTTCCTGTCCTCGGTGCTCTAAATACTCCCTAATGGCTCTGACTGGGCATATGCACTCTATGGCGCATTGCCCCAGGACTAATTGCCTTCCTTTGCCCGTCTGATCGGCCTTGGATCATCTAATTAAGATCTCTACTTTTCCTTCCAGGACTTTAACGTCCTGCCACTGTAAAGCTAATTTAGATTTGTCTGCTTTACCCCCAGCTACCAGTTCACTAATTCTGAGTGCACCAAAGAAGGCTATAAGTGAAGCTGCATTGAATAATTTCCTTTCGTACTCGTCTCTGCACAGGAGCACCCACTGCTCACATATTCGTTCTAAAAGAGGGGGGGAAATGGGTGCTCTAGAGTCCCACACTCTACCTCTCTCTTTGGACCATCCCTCTAACATTTTCCTAATTCGGTAATCCCCTGAAAAATCCTTATAACCGTTTATTTTTGCATGAAATGCCAGAGCTGACAGCCTACCTTGGATAGTGCCTGGTGCTAACCCTTTCCTATTAAGATACACCATAAATTGTTGTAGGTGTTCGACTGGAGCTGGCCAAGCCTGCTCCAGTTCGGCCATCCTCCTAAACTCCTGAAACTCCATACTCATGGCGGAGTAGCCCTTCCTTGTCCTTGATGCCAGGGCCAAACCTATTGCCCTGGATGCGTCCTCATGCCAATCTGCCAGACCTCCGGAGGAAGAACTTCTGGCAGCTCCCTGGCTTCTGGTGCTAGCTCCCTGAACCGCTCGATCTATTGGTGTGATAGAGCATCAGCTATTCTATTATCTATGCCTGGAATGTAGTGGGCGTGCACCACTATATTAAACTGCAATGCCCACAATGTAAAGGCCCTGACCAATGTCATAACCCATTCTGATTGCAACGTAAGGTTGTTTATATGATAAACATATAAACAACGCTTGATTGTCGCACCAGAAACAGACCACTGAATTTGACCACTCTTCTGCCCAGAGCCAGAGTGCGCCCACAATGGGAAAGAATTCCAGGAAGGTTAGGTCCCTTGTGACGCCACTCTGATGCCATGCCTCTGGCCATGTGCCTGAACACCACCTGCCTCGGAAATAGATGCCAAATCCTAAGGATCCAGCCGCGTCCGAGATCACTTGAAAATCAGCTTTCAGAGACGTCTCAGATCTCCAGAAGGAGATACCATTAAATTTTTCGAGGAATTGACTCCAAACAAGGAGATCTTCCTTCATACCTCGTGTTACCCTAGTCCTATGCATCGGACACTTAATCCCCTTCATGGCTGCACACAGGCGCCTAAGAAATGATTGCCCTGGCGCCACGACTCTACAGGCAAAATTTAAATGCCCGACTATTTCTTGTAAGTCCTTAAGTGATGCCTTCTTCTTATGCAATAAGGACTCTATCCTAGCCCTATGGTAGACCAGCTTATTCTGGGGTAACCTCGAGGTTTGCTGAACCATGTCTAGTTCTATACCCAGAAAAGTTAGTGATGTGGCTGGCCCCTCAGTCTTTTCCTCAGCTAGGGGCAGCCCTAGCTCTTGGGCCAATGTTTGTAAAGTATTCAGTATAAGGCTGCATTCACCTGAGTTCCTTTTCCCAGAGAAAAGGAAATCATCAAGGTAATGAGCCGTGGAATTGCAGTGCACCCTACGTCTAATTTGCCATTCTATAAAAGTACTGAATTTCTCAAAAGCATCACATGACACTGAGCAGCCCATGGGTAGAGCCCTGTCTATATAGAATGCGCCCCCAAACTAGAAGCCTAATAAGTTGAAGTCAAGGGGATGAAAAGGCAAAATCCTAAATGCTGATTTAATGTCACATTTTGCCAGTTCAGCCCCCACCCCACACTTCTTGACCATACTTACTGCCTCATCAAATGAGGTATACCTGACAGTACACAATTCCGGGGGGATGGCGTCATTCACTGACGTGCCCTCCGGAAAGGACAAATAATGAATTAAACGGAACTCACCCTGGGCCTTTTTGGGGACTATGCCTAGGGGAGAAACCCTTAGGTTCACTATGGGCGGGGATGGAAAAGGTCCGAGGACCCGACCCTCCTTAACTTCCTTATCGATTTTGCACTGCACCGATATTGATCGGAGGTTTCGTGCCATGAATGCCTTGCATTCACCTACTGCCGGGATTCTAAACCTATATTTAAATCCATCTAACAAATACCTAGCATCATCCCAGCGAGGATAAAACTTCAACCAATCCTCCAAAACCTGAACATTAATTGGGATGGGTCCCCTTTCCAGGGTTACCCCTGCCACTGTTTGGCTTTTTAGCCCCTCCTGTACCTTTATCCTGTCGCTGGGCACCTGCTTTGAAGCACGATAAATTGGAGTGTTGCCCCCCGCAGGTAAGGCACTCATGCCTGAACCTGCATGGCTTTTTGTTACAAAATCCCCTAGAATTGAATTGGAAGCAAAGCAGGCAGGGTTGAACCGCCTGCCCCGCACCAGGGTGGGTAACCTGGACAGAGGCCATTTTCCTATTCAGGTGACCTCTATCAAATCGTTCACCTGTGTTAGGCCTAGCCAGAGTCATATGTTGGAGCCAAAGGCCCAGCTGGGGCTCGTCCCAACGCAAATTTGGCTGTATGGCGCTCCGCATATGGAACGCCTGATCATATTGCAGCCAAGCCTGGCCAGCAAAGTCTGTGTAAGCCCTGTATATGATGTCTAAATATTGAAAGAGGGCTTGGACGCTCCATGGTTGGGCTTTAACAATGACCCCCGCATAAATCAGGAACCCCGGAAGCCAGTTGGCCCAGGTCCTGTCTGGCTTTTTCCTTCTCTGTTTTTCTTTTTCCTTCTCATCCTCTTTGTCCACATCTTTCTTCTCAATCTTTCTATTGAGTAGGTCGAACACGTTGACGTACTCTCCCTTTCAAATCTTTTCCTTTGTGGATGGGGTTAAGTGGTCCCCCAATGGCATGGAATAATCTCCATATGGCAAAGCCCCAAAAGGTACCATGTTATACCCCATATTAGGTACAGCCGGGTAAGGCCAAGACCCTATACTAGGTGGAGTTTCAAGTTGAACCTGCGCAGAAGGGGCAACACAAGGCATGCCCCAGCTGCTGAAGTGTGGATTGGTGTATGGCCAAGCCACATTAGGCAACCCCCTGTTCAATGAGGTGTAGGGTGTGGACGTGGGATAACCCAATGGAGTACCGCCAGCCCAAGGCCAAGCAGACAGAGGTGTCTGGATGTCCAGTGCAGTTGCAGACTCACCGGAAGATGTGGTAGCCATGCAAGGGTCCTCACAAAGATACGGGGTACTGTAGTCAACCTCTTCCACTTTGTCCTGTTCCTCTTAGTAGACGGATGCTGGCTCAGACGTCCCTGGAGTCGATGACCTTCGTTTCTCTAGACTGCGATCCCTCAGAGTAACAGATGCCCCATCTGCATCATGCCTAACCAGAACTTCTGGGACCTGGGCAGACTCGAGGGCGGCAAACCTCTGCATTAGATCCTGAGCCATAGCCCTTAATCTAGCTTTCTTATGACTTTTGGATTCCCTAGCCGATCTGCGGGATTGCACCTCGCTCAGCTGGGAAGGCTGCTTAGCCAACCTCTGAGCTTCTAGCGCTGAAATTTTGTCTTGCAACTCCCGCCATACAGGCCAGGATTCTTCGTCCAAAGAAGAATTTGGGGGAGACACCTGGGGTGCCTGCCTCTTCTTGGCGGGCTGTTTCCCCTTTTTGGTGCCCTGCCCCTTCCTCGAAGCCATTCCTCTTGGGCTAAGTGCACTAATTAATGAAGGTAGCCCCCTAGCGCCCCCTAATGACCAAACTATCAAGCCTAGCTACTAGGAAGCTCTCCGCCCTAGGCTAAAACCCTATTTTAAGTCCCACTGGAAGCCTATTCCTGATGAAGAGGTACCAAAACTGCTGTCCTTTGAATGAAGGAACTCTTTGGATCACAAGATCCAATTTTGTCAAGGAAGCAGAGAGGGAAATTGAATTCTAACCCTCAGTCTCCCCAGGCAGAAGCCTAAACCACTGAGCTAACCTGCAACACTGAGGAAAGGCGACAACCTCTTTATGTATAAATGCTCTCTCAAGCAATGCCCAGATATATATAAAATTAAATTTACCAAGTAACAATTGTTATAAATAATGTGACTATCAATACAGACTCAATTAACCAATTTTCTTGATGAACGTATCCTTATTAATTGAAGTCCGATTACAAATTAATGAATTAAAGAACCAACCTATGTGGCAGAAATTCGATAAACCCTTCTAAAATTTTATAATTTTTAAATAAGGCAATCACTTAAGTTCTGATAATATGCCCCCTGGCTACTCAAAGCATGAATTAATCAAGCAATTCAAATTGTTTTTTTTAAAATTATAATTAATTACTTTATTCTCCTACTCTATTATAATTGTTTACATTTATCTATTATTGTAATTTAATTACTTATTTATTATTAACTATTCTATTGTATTTAAATATTATTCTTGTTTATTATTATTATTTTTAAAAAACTCACTGTAATCAATGCTGAATCGATCTTGCTTGGATTATTTTCTTTCGTTTTATTAACTTATATAATTTTGTTTTGGGGTTGTTGTTTTTTTTGTTTGCACCCGCACTTTACTAGCCGGCCGGACCTGGCCAGCTGCGCTGTTCCCACCCGCCCGTTAGATTCAAAATGAAAAAGGCGCGCGGTTAATAAAACCCAAACGGACTCATTGCACCTCAAAGCACAAAATGATAAGAAAAGTAAGGCACAATAAACTAAGCAATTGTGAAGCAATGTCCAAATAAAACAGACGCTTCTTTAAATCAATTTCGAACGCTACAAAAGGAACCTCCGAGAGCCAGACCGGATTGGTCGTGCGCTACAACTATCAAGAACTTTCCCATTTACAATATTCTAATTTATTCTACGGACCTAACGAAATATTAATTCTCCCCTTGATTATCTTTATTAACACCTTTAAGAATATAAAAAAGCCCCGCACGCTGCCGCACGGTGGGCGCAAAGCCACGCCGCCGCTTCCCCCGCCTCTCGGTCAGGCGAACCAAACCTTGCCACTGAAAAAATACTTTTAACCAAATATATAGTTATTATAATTAACGATAATCAAATTAAAGTAACCCAGGGAGGGAGCGGATGCTACCCTCCCGTCCGATGAAGCTCCGATGCGAGGTGACACAGCCAAAAAGTGTGGAACCGCAGCAAAGATTCTGTCTTCTCCCGATGCCCAGAAAAGAAGAGGGTGGTGCAAAGGGGGGAAAGCCCTTAAGTACCCAGGCTTTCCCCCCTCCCCTTTACAAGTCTCGGGAGAACAAAGTAGTCTCGCGTCATCCCAGGTGGAAGGCAAAGAGCCGGCCCCGCTGCCCAAAGTCCGGGGACTTGGCAGCGGCCGCAACATTTAGGAAAAACCCACAATTTTCCAGGACTGCTTAGTAAGTAGGTCTTTATTATTCTTTTGCTAAGAAATACAAAGGGGACCACAGAATGCTTTGTACCATCACAAAATAATTTGTACTGTGCTAGCAGACAGCCTTTTCCATTGTTCTATTGTTTTCCATCATTCTTCCACACTGTTTTAAATTTCAATAATATACTAGAAAAGAAATATCCCACTCCCATTGCTATAGAAATAGCATCATCAGCAGATCATGGTCAAAACTAGTCCCTTTTGGTATCAATTCCTAGCTCTATTTTTGAATGCACATTTGGTTGCATGTTGTTGACATTATCCCTGCACTCTAACCAAGCATAACAATGGCTGATTTTGAAATGGCTATGGTCATACATATGTTCCTCTGTTCCTGTTCATTTAGAAGACTATTCTTATAATCCTGTTGCTTTAGGAGACAAAGTTTATATTGTGAGTTTTGTACAAGGTTTTTCTCTACTATATTTAGGAACAATCAGCTTGATTTAATCAGCAAATTCCAACAGAAGCTGTAACAATGGATTCTCTGAGGCCATGCTTTACGAGTGTTTTTAAATGTCATTCCAGTCTCGTCCCTAAACACTACCAGCATGTCCTGGCTTTTGTGTTCGCTCTCCATGAGATCAACAAAAATGCTGAACTGTTACCAAATACTACACTGGGTTATAAGATTTATGACAACGCTTTTGATTCCTGGAGAGCCTGTTGGACCACTGTGGATCTCCTGTTCCTGAGGAAAGGAAACCCCCTCAATTACAAGTGTGTCAGCAGAGGAAATCCTGGTTGTCATGGGTGGACTCACTTCCTTAAACTCCATGCAGATGGCCCACATTTTAAGCCTCTACAAGATACCACAGGTACAATTTTATGATTAAATAAGTGAGAATACTGTAGGTGGGTTTCTCTTCAAGTTCTTGCACATCCTGCTTAGAATTCACTGCCAAATCAGATGAGTTTCCTTGGAGGTTCAAAATACCACTTTAGAAGGGCAAGAGAAAACCTTGAAAGCCTTTATTCAGATCAATGATGACATAACTCAACTCAGCATTGGGAGACAGTGTAATGTAGTTAACAAAGACTCACACAAACATGTTTTCAAATTTCCGTTTCAGCATGAAAACACACTTAGGGGTGGCAATAATAAAGTATCCCTTGAAAACCCTGTTTAGGTTGCCATGATTCAGAAGCAGTTTAACAACACACAACAAAGAGAAACATCTGGGAAGGGTCAGTTTAGGTTGTTAAAAAGTGATAGGGCTTCCTTTGCATAAAATATATTGTGCTTTTTCTGTTAGCTTAATTACGGCTCCTTTGACCCAAGGCTAAGTGACAAAATCCAGTTCCCTTTTTTCTACCGGATGATCCCCAGTGAAGGTCCACAGTATGTCGGGATTGTTCACCTACTCAAGCATTTTGGATGGAACTGGGTTGGCCTCGTTGTTGCTGAAGACGATAATGGAGAGATTTTGCTTCAAATCTTGAGGTCAAAGTTCTTGCAGAGTCATATTTGTATTGCTTGGACAATGGTAATCCAAAGAGTGTCACTATTCTTACCAGAGAAAGTACTTCAAAGAGAATTGAGATCACTTCATTCTGCTTTCTCACTAATAGAAATCAATGTGATTCTTGTGCATGGTGACAGTCAGTCTCTGGAGGGGTTACGATTAGTTTTAGACATCTTTGAATATCACAAAATGCCTCAAAGGAGGGTGTGGGTCACAACAGCTCGGTGGGATTACACGACTTTAACAGCTGGGATAAAACTCAACTCAGCATCACTCAACGGTACCTTGTCATTTGCCCTCTGTACAAATGTGGTGCCAGGATTTCAGGACTTTGTGGAGAACATCAATCCGTTTCAGGATAAGATCTTTTTCATTCATCAGTTCTGGTGCACAGTATTCAGCTGTTCACTCCCACTGTATAACTTGAATATCCCAGATGCAAGCCACTGCACTGGGCAAGAGAAATTTGGGGATGTTCCTGGATCTGTCTTCGAACTGGGATTGTCTGGCCTGAGCTACAGTGTCTACAATGCTGCTTATTTTGTAGCACATGCTTTGCATACCATTTATTCTCTGAGAGCCAAACTGAAAGAAAAGAGAGATGGGAACAAACAGGAGCCTTGGAACATTCATCCATGGCAGGTAATCACAGGAAAAGTGAAATCCAGAATGAGCCCATAACTCGGCAGTGGAAAACCTTGTAGTCCCACAATGTAAAAGGCAGAACAGAAAAGTAAGATCACAACTCATGACTGGAAAAATGAGAGAGAGGAAGCCAGAACTGGGTGTGTCTTTCATGTGTATGTGCAACTTCTTCTGAACCTCTTTGATGCTGAGGGCCATCGCTGCTTAGTGATGAACTGTATGAAACTAGAGTTTGTCCGTGCACATTTATTGCCAATCCACTTCATTCTTTCTATGTTTTTACATCCTGCCAAGGCATGCCAATCTTAGTAAAAGTTTATGTAGGTTTTCTGCCTGCTGCACAAGATAAAGGCAGGGGGGTACTTTTTCCACTATTTTGGAATACCTTCCCTTGTTATTTGGGCTGCAACATTACTGGATGTTTGAGAAAGAACATATTTGCCTCCTACTAAGATTGTAAATAAGGAGGGAAAGGTGTCTTATCTTTGCAACAGATAGGAAGCTCTTTCACTTTGACTAAAATTATGGATTTTCTTCTTCCTCCAATTTAGCTTCACCCAGTTTTGAAAACTCTTCACTTTAACAATAACGCTGGGGAAGAAATATTCTTGGATAAGAAGGGAGAACTGGCTGCTGGATTAGATATCATCAATTTTTTCATATCACCCAATGATTCTTTCCACAAAGTCCAGGTTGGACAAATGGACCCCCAGGCACCTGCAGGCAAACAATTCACTAATAATGCAAGCGCCATTGTATGGAATCAGGTGTTTAATCAGGTGGGGGTGTCTATCAATATTTTCATCATCTCTCTTTAGTGTATTTGTGATGCTGGTTCCAGATTTGTTGATATGTTGTTGGAAAGAGCTAGAAACACTAGGTATGGTGGAGGCGGATTTCTTAAAACACACTTTTTCAGAGAGCTAGATATGACAGTCAAGAAGAGAACTGTAATAAATCTGTCCAATATAAAGGTACCAAAATAATTTTGTGTTTCTTTGTTGCTATTTATTCTTCTTCTATTTCATTGAAATACACAGTTTCTACTCTTGCTTCTAAAAAGAAACACGCTGGAGTTTGGTTCAAACCAACAAAACTTGATGTACGTACTTGAGAGACCATAAGTAATTTGTATGAAGGGAAAGGTACAATGTAAGGTAGGAATAATAAAAAGCAAAACAATAGTAAAGCACCATCAAAGTCACAATAATGTCTTCACAGATCCACTAACATTCTGACACACATGCTAAAAAATGTCAGGGCAGGCTTTTCCTAGCAATCTCTAGCACAGATGACTTTTCCTCACTGACACTAAAACAGACATATTTTTTTCACACACTGTTGGCTATATTCTAAGCTTAACAAGCTTCTCCTTAGGACGCTCTGATCACAGCAAGCAATCAGCATTCAATCATTCAACCTCCAAGCACACTAGCATTCCACTTGTGCAAATAAGCTGTATGGGCATTCAAAACTGTTCACATACAAAAACCTGTTACAGTTACTTCAAGTACAGTATGTATGCACATGAAGGTTTAGAATAGGCAGAATCACCAAAACATCAAATAAGAGATGGACACTCAGGATGGAAACTCTGGGGGAGAGAAAGCCTACAAGAAGTTGTAGAAACACTATTCACTGCAGTGATACTTTTCCTCCTGTTCCTCAAATCAGTGTTGTTACTACGTGAAGTGTCCAGGAGGTCACAGTTCAGGGAAACAAACTCCTTTAGTTTCCACCACATGGCTTGGGTACCAGACCAATCTTCATACACAATCAATTTATAGAGGGAAAAAATCATTTCAGCTTGAGCTGGCAAGCAGCACCAATATCAAAAGGGCACACAACCAAATCTCAAGCAGGAAACTTTTGCTATGAAGGAGGGAAGAGGGGCACTGGCAAAGAATATTCAATTGTTCTTTTTTAACTGGCCTGTTACTGTTCCCAACACCACACCTACCCTTTCCATGAGCAGAACAACTTGGCTTAATGGTCAATAAAAACTCAGATGTTATAGTAGCTGTAACTGGAGTAGAAGATAATTAACAATAATTCCAATTTGACATGTTTCCAAATCTTCCGTTCTTTGCTTCCTTCATCCATTATGTCTAGTATATTACTGTGGGAAAACCCTGTTCAAGGTCGCTAGCTGCATTCCTGTTGTAGTGAGAGCAAACTCTCCTAGCAGAGGGCAGCGGCTCCTAATGGGCGGGGTAACCTACTCATTCTGCCTTTTTCCCTTAGAGTTAATCATAACTTCAAAGGCTTTCTCCGGCCAATCCTAAGTGGCGATTAGGTAACCAGTATCCTATCTGAATTCTTTCAACATTCTGTGTAAGCTTGCTAGTTAATAAAGGGAGTTCTCAGGGCGTCGCCCTGGGGCTCCGCTGGTGGACATCTGCGTGTTGACTTCTTTGCAACTTCTCTCTAAAGCTAATTGCTTTCTATTGTTCTGTGATCACCTACATATTACTATTGCTATTGTTTCTCATGGTTGTAAATTGTGCCATATAAACTTAATTTAAAGCTAAATGAAACATTATGATTTCTATCCATTTCCATTCCAAACACACTTCATTTTAATTCTCCCTAGTTCTACCTGTGTTGAGAGCTGCCATCCTGGACAGAGCATGTTTACCCGGCTGGGGAAGCAAACATGTTGCTATGATTGTGTTCAGTGCCCCAAAGGATGGATTTCTCTCCAGAGGGGTAAGTGAAGTGTTCTTCAGCTTAGGCAAATGGTTTAAAATTCCATGAGGTTTTACTTCCTGTCAGTTTGACAGGAAGTGAGAGGGTGACCTAGTGAAGCAAATACCACTGACAATGAGCTAGCCTGCATACACACAATGGCATTTTTTTTTTGCATTCTTTGTAGCAAGATAATTGAGCAATGGCAACTAAAAGCACACAAAAGCTTTATGTGACGAGAAAATACTAATATTTCCTTCATATTTTCAGATGCAGAGCAATGCAAAAAGTGCCCAGAAGATCAGTATCCCAACGAAAATCAAAACCAATGTCTTCCTAAAAACTTGAACTACTTATCATATGGAGAACCCTTGGGAGCAGTTCTCACTTCCACAACTCTTTTCCTTTCCATGGGCACAGCTATGGTGATGTGGACATTCATTCAGTACCGTGATATTCCCATCATCAAAGCAAATAACTGGAGCATCACCTGTACTCTGCTCTCTTCTCTTCTCATCTGTTTTCTCTGCCCCCTCCTCTTCATTGGGTGGCCTGGGAAGATAACTTGCCTTCTGAGGCAAATGGTGTTTGGCATCATTTTCACCCTTGCTGTGGCTTGCATCTTAGCCAAAACCATCAATGTGGTGTTGGCCTTCATGGCCACCTAGCCAGGGAATAGGGCGAGGAAGTGGATTGGAAGAGACTTGCTGTCTTAGTCATCATTCCCTCTTCTTTCCTTCAAGTGGGCATCTGTGTTGTATGGTTAGCAATGGCTCATCCCTTTCTAGAGTTGGACATGCACTCCCAGATAGATGAAATCCTTGTTGAATGCAACAATGGCTCACCTCTCATGTTTTACATTGTCTTGGGCTACATGGGCCTTTTGGCTGTCATCAGCTTCCTAGTGGCTTTCTCTGCCAGGAAGTTGCCTGATACTTTCAATGAAGCCAAGTTGATCACTTTCAGCATGTTAGTTTTCTCCAGTGTCTGGGTGTCCTTTGTGCCCACCTACTTGAGCACCAAAGCGAAATATATAGTGGCTGTGGAGATCTTCTCTATTTTGGCCTCTAGTGCTGGATTACTGGTTTGTCTCTTTTTCCCCAAATTATATATTGTAATACTAAGGCCTGAACTGAATACAAGAAAGCAGTTAGTAAGGAGAAAAGATTGTTTTCAGGTGGAAGAAAGTGGATTAAAGAGCAAGAAAGGGGAAGTGCCATCATCACAAAAAAGGTAACCAAATACATTGTGTAATGGCTTGGGTGAGCTATTATGTTTTGTTGGATCACTGTGTCTACTTGGGAAAAAAGGAGTGTAAATAGTTAAGGGAAATAGAATAGTATAACTTGACTGTAGAAATATTCTCTTATTGATCTATTTCAGATCTATTCTCTTAATCAATCTTGTAGCCATTTTTGTCTTATTTCAAATTATTTTGGGGCAGCTCTTTTGTGTGTGTGTCTTCTCTGCACCTGTCTTTTTGTTAAATAATATAGAGATGTTGAGTCATTTCATTTCATTTTCCCCTTAAGAACTACTCCATAAAAGCAGGGGCAAGACAGGCAACAGAAAATTAATCCAAAACTCAGTAAGTTCCTCAGAAAGGCAGATTCAGAGCAGAATCAATCTAAAAACCCCAATCTTAGAATTACTCCAAAACAGCACAAGTGAGGGAAGCAAGATAGAATGAATTCAAAGCCCTAAAATTGCTTAACAAAGAACTCCAAGAAGTAGGGGCAAAGCAAGCTTAGAGAACCAATTCACTCCAAAAGTGGGCAACAGTACACGTGAATGGAAAATGTACGTACGAAAATACATACCCTTAGCAGAATAAATACCAATAAATGAACCAAATGACAATAAAAATAAATAAATAAAACAGTGAAAGTCCCCCACACAATCACAGAAAGAAAACATAGCAAAATAAAATGTGTGTGCAAACACACATACAGAGAGAGAAAGAGAGAGAGAGTGTGTGTTTTCTTCCCCAAATTAAGACAATTTAAGAAATTTGTGCAGGTACCTGCAGTTGCATACTGAGAAGTGAACAAATTCCATTATGCTGGTATAAAAATCCAATAGAATGTTGGCTACCATCATTCACTGTAATGCCCCAGTTGCTCCCTCTTTATCATCTTCCACCGTAGAGAAATACCCTCCAAATCAGGCAAGGTGGCAGCAAGTGGCTGGTTTCCAAGGAAAGGAATATTAATGGATGGGTACTATATTTCTGATCTAATATATATAAACTGCTAGATAGCTCAGTGGTTTAGAGAGGTTGGGAGTTCGATTCCCCACTGTGCCTCATTGACTAAGGCTGGATTCAATTATCTATAGCGTCCCTTCCAGTTCTGCAGTTCCGAGATGATGATGATATTTACAAAGGTGAATTTAAATTGATGCCTCTAGTCCTGCTGGTCTCATTGAGAACTTGCCTTAGTGCTATTTGTTTTATCTGTCTAATGTTTTTAATTTTTAATTGTTTATTTGAATCTTATTAGTATATGTTTTATTTATTGTTGTAAACCACCCAGAATAGTGCACTGCACTAATGGGGTGATGATAGATAGATAGATAGATAGATAGATAGATAGATAGATAGATAGATAGATAGATAGATAGATAGATAGATAGATAGATAGATAGATAGATAGATAGATAGATAGATAGATAGATAGATAGATAGATCTAATACAACTGTACCTTATTATAAACTTCTTCATTATTATAACATTCATCATCCATTGATGTCACAATTAGAAATGTGTGGGAATCTCCCAACCTACTCTGTATGCAATTTAATTATGCATTATCATAATTATCAGGTCATGAAAAGAGTCTTCACTGCAGTACTGTAGTTTAACCACTTCACCAGGAGGATCATAGGAGGGACATAGGGGTCAGGTCTCACCCCACTTTACTGCATAGGAGACAATCTAACTAGTATGTCTCTGGGTCTGTTACATTTTCTCTTCATTGACAGGTCTCCATTTTTAAAAAGCAATCCTGGGAATGGGGTGGAGGAGGGGAGAAGAAATAAATAGCTGCGTCCTTGGGGCAAAGGGGCTTCACAACACCTGAATTATGTAACCTATCCATTCAAAGCCCAAACAGGAGTGATCCTTCCACAATTATACACTTCCACTCAGTCCTAAAAAAGAAGAAAATGCTGGACTGCAACAAGGCTGAACAATATTGCAACTCTGTCTGTTCATCCTACGGCTCTCCAAATTTAGTTAGTGGAGCTACTAGATCTGGATTAATTTTCATATCTTTTTGTGACCTCCATCTGATTGCTTCCTTGCACCTGAATCATTGGAGAGTGCAAGGGAGATCTTGAGCTCTGTCTAGGGTTTGACTGAAATTGCCTTCCCCTTTGGGGCCATCAGATCTACTGGATTACTTTTGATTTCCTCCCCCCTTTTCTCTTGGTATTCGAAAGGCTACAGAATAAGCCAGCCCCACATACACTCTCAGAACAGATGGATTAACTCAAAGGGAAAATCAGCTCCATGCGTGGAGTAATCTGAAGTTTTAAACCTGTCAATCAGGACCCAATTAGTTGACTCTCAAGGGAATTTTTAACTCCTTCCTGGCCATGCAGGCTGTTTGCAACTCCTATTTGCAAGGGGATTCTGTATCTGGCTGTAAAAATATTTTAAAAGAAAATTTAAAAAAAAAAGAATAAGGTAAAGGTAAAGGTCCCCCTTGACATTTAGTCCAGTCGTGTCTAGGGGGCGGTGCTCATCCCCGTTTCCAAGCCATAGAGCCAGCGTTTTGTCCGAAGACAGTTTCTGTGGTCACGTGGCCAGCGCGACTAGACACGGAACACTGTTACCTTCCCACCGAGGTGGTACCTATTTATCTACTTGCATTTGCATGCTTTCGAACTGCTAGGTTGGCAGGAGCTGGGACAAGCGACGGGAGCTCACTCCATCGCATGGATTCGATCTTACGACTGCTGGTCTTCTGACCCTGCAGCACAGAGGCTTCTGCGGTTTAACCCACAGCGCCACCACGTCCCTACCAAAAAAAGAGAGAAAAGAATAGAGAACAAATATTCAGAAGCTCACCCATTTAAGCTGTAAAATTACTGAGTATGGTTGTTGTTTTGTTTTTGTGTTGTTTTGCTTTGTGGCTGGGGATGGACTTACTCAATGCTATCAGAGCTTCTGTGCCTGTATCCTCTCATTAACTCTGGTTGCTAGTGTACCTGAACTATTACATCCATCTTGTAAGTATACAATTGCTAGGTAATTTTTAAAAAATGTCCAAAGATGTTATGTGCCATCAAGTCACTTCTGATATGTAGTAACCATATGATGTGATGTTCTCCAAAATGCCCTATCATTAACACCTCTGCTCAGATCTTGCAAACCAACAGCAGTGGCTTTTTTCCCTGAGTTTCAGGTTAGGCCATTCTGTCTTCCTACTGCTCCCCTCCTTTTCTAGCAATATTGTCTTTTTCAGTAACTTCTGCTCAGGCATTGAAAACTAATAGCAGTGGATTCCTTTATTCAATCAATCAATCTCATGTTAGATTTTCCTTGCTTCCTACTGCCCACCCCACCACTCTACCAGTTAGTTCTACATTCTCGTTATACAGCATGTGCATCACAGGATAGCCTCAGTTTACTTGGTTTTGCTCTAATGAGAGTTGAGGCTTCACTTGATTGAGTACCCACTGATCTGCCTTTCTGGTGGTCCATGGTATCTGTAAGGCTGTCCTCCAACACCACATTTCAAAAGAGTTGATTTCTTTTCCCTTGTCTTTCTTCACTGTGATCACTTAATCTTTTACAAAGCACAGACAATTTTGACCTTGGTTTCCAGTGACAATCTTTACTAACACCCAGCCCCTTCTCTCTTTTTTTAATTCAAAAGGCAAAGGGACATATTTTGGAAACATGTAGAGTTTTGGGGTTATATAACTTTTCTTCCTCAGGTTGCCTAACCCAAACAAAGTGTTTCAAAACTGGAACATAGCTTTCAAGTCCACATTCTGCAGAAAGGGCATGACAACATGAGTTTACATGAGAGATTAAAGGATGTGTATGTTTTTTTTTCCATTGCATCTGTTGCACTCACTCACAGCTTTGCTTCACCATTGCATTAAATCCAAAACGCCCCTTCAAAAAATTTTGGCACAGAAGGACTGCAGCCTTAGGCCAGCTAGTCTTGATTCTGCTCTCCCCCATAAACCACAGTAGAGATCATATGATCATCATCTTCTGGGATCTTCTAGCACTGGGTAATTCTATACGAGGAAACTTTATCTTGAAACTTGTATGTAGTGTACGTATACTTAAATTTCCATTTTAAAAAGCCAGAAAATTCAATTCTTCAAAAAAAAAACCACCTCTTGTTTATGAATGTGAAATATTATGCTCCTCTATCTATGAGTCAAAATGCCAGGAAACGGCCTCACATTGCACAGCAATGTCATGTCCGCATTGCCAGCAAGGAAAAGGGATGCCAAGCTTTACATAACAAAGGTCAGCCTGAATGATGAGAACACCAATGGCAGCAGCTGAGATGGTCTACACAGGATACCCTCTTGTGCTCACTCCCATTCACAAGAAACAATAAGCAGGGAAAAATCCCAGAACCTGATGTTTTTTTAAATCAATTAACTACTTCTCACCCAAACACAAAGTAACTGTCAGTACTTCCGAAGAACTGAATCAACATACAGTGTGGCTGTTTTTACATCAGTTTAATTGACTGTTGCCCAGAACGATAGGCAAAGTTCAGCAGCAAAAGCCACGATTTGCTATTCAAACTCCCCAGTTACAATTCTCAGCAAAAAAAAAAAATGTCCCAGTTACAATTCTCAGCAAGAAGAAGAAGAAGAATGCATGGAAAGGAGAGAGTTTTGAGGACACCCTTCCAATCCTTGATCAACAGTACTAGTGGCCTCACTCAGCTGAAGGCAGCTGTCAAGGCACTTGGCCAGGATCCAGAGGCAACATGGACAACCTCCAGCCTCCTCCTTCCCAGTAGTCTTTGAGAAATTCTTGTTTATTCAAGAATTCAGGTCAATGGCAAGGAGGCTGATGTCTTCCTCTGCAGTTTTCAACAAAGTTTTCAGACTCCAAGATAAAGCAGGCCTGACTGTCTAAAAGAAAAACATCAAGACATATTTTGAGGCTTGATTATCATCCTTGCAATTATTACAATAGCTTTGTGCAGTCCCTCTGCTCTTCAGATCCCATGAGGAATACAGACACTTGCCTTCAGAAATGAGAAGAAGAAGAAAAGGACGGAAAACATCTCATTTATTCTCTAAAAAGTTTCCCCCACACAATATAAAGGCCCCTGTGCTAAAAGCTCAGACCATCTCAGTCTAAAAATCTGGGGCACAGAAAGTGTGTCAGTCCCAGCTCTTCTGTGTCTTCTACCGGGACTGATAAAGCTTACTGATGGTGAGTGTAAGAGGTCATTCATGAGGTCCAATGAAGACTTAGCCAGACATTTGTCAGCAATTCCTCTGGTTTTCTTGCCACTGCAGGTGCTCCTACAGCACTGGTGCTGCAGCCACAGATTCAGCTCCTCCAGGTGTGATTGGCAGTCAGGAACCCAGATGCCTTCAGATAATCCTTCAGAAGAGGTTGTCATTGGTGGATTTGTATCCATAACTCTTGCCAACTTCATCATGGAGACATTTATGAAATACCCACAACCTTTCAGGACTTTTTAGTAAGTACGTCTTTATCTTTTGTTGTTCTTGTAAAGAAATATGATGTTGATCCAGGAATACTTCATAACATACAAATTCTATCTCACTTCCCTTGCTATAGAAATAAAAATAGAGCCAATGCCTTCATTGTTTTGCTAGACAGAATCTAAAATGTTTTCAAAAAATTAACATGGACTTGCAGCCTCAGTGACATTATCAGGGAAATGCACATTTGGTTCTTCATTGCTTAAATCAGTCCCTACACTGTAACAAAGAATACAATTGTATGATTTTGATGCTCCTATATATATCCTTCTATTCATATGGTGGGCAAATACTTTACCCTTTATCTATTCTTTGAGGTCACCATGTAAGAAGATTTTGAAATGTCTTTGCAGTATGATCCCTAAAAACTATCAGCACATCTTGGCCTTGGCTTTTGCCATTCACGAGATCAACATGAATGATGAACTGCTACCAAATATCACATTGGGTTACAAGATTTATGACAATAAATTTGATTCCTGGAGAGCCGCTCAGACTACTCTGAATCTTCTGTTCCGGGAGAAAGGAAACCCCCTCAATTACAACTGTGAAAGGACGGAGCAAGTCCTGGCTGTCGTTGGTGGGCTCACCTCCCAAAATTCCATGCAGATGTCCCACATTCTAAGCATCTACAACATACCACAGGTATGGTTTTAGAATTGAATAGATGCAACCATGTGGAGAAACTAGCCTGATAATTTTCCTTCAGTTTCTTCCACAGCCTGCTTAAAAAATTCTGCCAGATTTGGAGTCTATAGCATGAAATGAATTTTTAGCAGGCTTAATTACAAGAGAAATCTTGCTATATTATATTCAGTGGGATTAAGAATTAAACATGTACGCGCTGAGAGACAGCAGAAGACATGGTATCAAATCCTCATTTAGTCCTAGAATGGTGTTCTTAGAGAGTGTTCAAAAACACACAGAAAACATCATTTAGCCCTTATTTCACAAAGGAACCACACTTTGTTATCATGGCAGTGCTAACTCCTTGAAAACCCTGTTAAGGTTGCCATGATTCAGAAGTTCCTTGACAACACATAACAACAACAAAAACTAAGGTTAGGTCAAGTTATGTTGGGGGGAAAGTGAGAAGGGTTTCTTAGTTTAAAATACATTGCATGTTTTTCAATTAGGTCAGCTATGGCTCTTTTGAAGAAGCCCTGAGTGACAACATTCAGTTCCCCTTCTTGTATCGGATGACCCCCAATGAAGAACCACAGTATGTAGGCATTGTTTGCCTCCTCCAGTATTTTGGATGGAACTGGGTTGGCCTCATTGTTCCAGATGATAACAATGGAGAAACCTTCCTTAGAACTTTGACACCAAAGCTGTTTGAGAGTCATATTTGCATCGCTTGGACCATGATGATCCCAAGAGTATCTGTGCACTTACCGAATGAACTACTACTTCAAAAAGTGGGACCCATTCTGTCGACTTTCCGACTGATTGAAATCAACGTGGTTCTTGTGCATGGAGACAAACAGTCTTTGGAGGCATTATACCTCATTCTATTGTACTTTGAACTGTATGAGAGACCACCACAAAGCAGGGTGTGGGTGACGACGGCTCAGTGGGATTACACATCTTTACCGACTGGGATAAAACTGAGCTCAGAGTCACTCAATGGAACCTTGTCATTTGCCCTCCACACAAATGTGGTGCCAGGATTTCAGGACTTTCTGGAGAACATCAATCCATTTCACTCAAACATTTATTTTATTCCTGAGTTCTGGTTCACAGTATTCAGCTGCTCATTCCCAATGCGTGACATTCATTTTCGAGATGCAAACTGCACCGGGCAAGAGAAGCTCTCAGGTCTTCCTGGATCTGTCTTTGAAATGGGAATGACTGGCCACAGCTACAGTGTCTACAATGCTGTTTATTTTGTTGTGCATGCCTTGCATGCCATTTATTCCTTGAGAGCCCAACAGAAAGGAAGGAGAGATGGAGACAAACAGGATCCTTGGAATATTCATCCATGGCAGGTAATCACATGAAAAACCAAGTTTGGGATCATATACATAGCCAGGTAGAGCAAAAGGCGGTAGGCCCTCCAGTTTTGGGGAGCAGGATAGAAAAGTGAGGTCTTGCCTCATTACTCAAAGGGGAGAAGGAGAAAGATGGACTTCATGAATTGATCCAACTTTATCCTAGAGTCTCTTAAGCTGAGGGCTATCACTGCTGAGTGATGAACGGAATGAAAAATGAAGTCATTAGTGCACAAGTGCATATTTATTGGCCCTCCATTTCAATATGTCTGTGTTTTTCTTCCCTCCTCAAGGATGCCAATCTTCACCTTTTTTTACTCTCACAAGATTAAGAGAATGTTTTTCACACTTCAGTACATCGCCCATTGTGGTTTGCCTGGAACATTTCTGAATGTTCGGACTGTACAGAGCTTTTACATGTTTCTCTCTGACTAAAACTGTAAACCTTTTCTTCCTCTAATACAGCTTCACTCATTTCTAAAAACTCTCCATTTTAACAATAATGCTGAGGAAGAAATATTTTTGGATGAGAAGGGGGAACTGGCAGCTGGATTTGACATCAACAACTTCTTCATCCTTCCCAACGGGTCCTTCCAGAAAGTCCAGGTTGGACACATGGGCCCCCTGGCACTTGAAGGCAAACAGTTCGCTATCAATGGGAGTGCCATTGTGTGGAATCAGAAGTTCCATCAGGTGGGGATGTTTATTCCTAGCAATAATGAACTGATTTAGTTGCACCTATTTAGACTGAGCTAGGTGTCGGCTGTATTTTGTTCCATGAGGAAAGGATCTTGTGTAGGCAAATATTTCTCTTGGCACCCCTGGTGTGCTCATTCAGTCCTTGAAATGCTTAGGGACTTACAGAAAATGACGACTCCCCTAAAAACTCAGAATCATTTGGCTCCAGCAGTGCTAAGTGTTGTTGCCATCTCCCTAATATCCTTTACCCTATTCTATGTCAAACCTACCACTTCGGGGAAACCATAGGAGTATTTTGGCAACCATGATGTAGATATTATAATCACAATTGTTTCGTGATCGACTGAGAAATGGTTATCAAATAAAAGAGGAAGTACGTAAATTCTGTTATTTTCTTTTCTTTCATCTCTGTTTGTGAATGATAATGAGCAGAAGAGGAAATCCCATATACCATCTTAACTTTGGTGCCAACAAGATTCTGGCTGGCTTTGCTGATTAAAGCCTGTCATTGTTTTTCCTGCTAGGTGTTGCAAGTAATATCAAGAATTTCCTGTGTCACAAAATCCGATTTCAGGAGGTTCCTCTCTAAACACTCAGCCACACTACCCTAATCTAATACTCACACATAAGCATAGGATCAGCATAGTTCTAAAGGATTCACTTCCAGGCACTGCAAAACAGGACAGCAAGTGAGCATAGCACCTCCTGAGAGGTAAGCTAAGCCAACTAAAGAAACTTCTAAATTCCCTTTAAGACATTAAATGTCCCATTTCAGATGGTCTGCCAATCAAGCTTTAAGTTACACAGCTGAAATCATTTCCCAATTAATGCAGTACCAAGGAACAAACTGACTTTGGCTTCCAGGCTGCTCTCACAAGAAATAAAGTTCAGGTGTTACTCCCTCCTTCTACCTGGGCAGACACTGACTGCCACAATGCTTGCCAGCTTTTCCCAGACACTCACAGAGAAGACTGATTTTTCCAGATTGATTCCATATTTTCCCCAACTCCTCAGATTCTTTATATTCTAGCATTTTGAATCATGCATAGAAAAGCAAATTTCTCACATTCCTTCATAAGGATTGAATCTCCTGGCTCATTCAAACTCAGGTGTAATATTGGGGGATGTAGGAATGTTTTTGGAAAACAGTGGATTTCTAAAAAGTACTTTTCCAACCTCCTCCAAATTTGGCAGAGATCAAATCCAAACTATCAGCAATCACTTGGCAACACATAGACAACGTTCAAGAATCTCCTGAATGTTAAAGCCTTGTTTGGAATGTCCCCTCCTATCAGAAAGGGCTAACAGAATGTTGATTTGACTCACTATGGAATAGCAAAGATACACTTCTTGTGCGCCTGTAATATCTCTGATTCCATGTAGGAAATTTAAGTTTCACCTCTGTAAATCTTTTGGCCCAATTTTTTTGTGTCAACACCATCTATTACCATAGAATAGAACTTCCTGTATAGTTAGTTTTCGGAGGGATTTTGTTCAATGTTTTAATTTATATCATCATTGAATTTTAGTTTATGTTTATCTGATGTTCTGATTGTTAGCTAGCCAAAGTATTGCCCAGGCCACTAAGCGCACAGCGTAAAGATTGAAATATATGAAATGAAATGAAATCCTGTCGCAGAACTTTATATCACTGAACTTGAATCTTGTGATCAATCACAGCTGTTTGGGGGTTATTAAGAGATATTTATTCCCCTCACTACAAGGTTCCAATGATCTAGAGTAATCCCCTTCATTCTAGGGAAGCCTTTGATAGCCACAGAATGCAGGTGAAGGGGACTCTTTAATATCTGAAAGTGGCAACCACCAGCTTTGGCAGCAATGGAATGCTGGCCAGTATATTGTGATCACTGTCGTTTGTCATAGTGGTGGTGGTGGTGTATGTCCCTACATGGAAGCTAAAAAGCATCTGTAAAGCTTTGTCAGTCGTAACCAAATGTGGCACCTTCTAAACACCTTTCTTTCTCATTGGAAGCTGCCCAGATCCACCTGTGTTGAGAGTTGCCGTCCCGGGCACAGCATGTTTGTCCAGCCAGGGAAACAAGTGTGTTGCTATGATTGTGTGGAATGCCCCGAAGGGAGGATTTCAACCCATATAGGTAAGTGAAGGATTGTAGAGTTTTGTGGACTTTCAGGTGAAGGTCCCTCTCCCTCTTCTCCTGACACCAAAACAGGAATGCATTGCTTGAATCCGAAGAATATTCTGAAAAAGAAATCAATGCTACTATATAAAAACTGAATGGAAGTCCATGTATGTGGCGATCGCCCACGTCACTCATGCCATTCATATTCATGAGCTGATTTGCATGAACCTATGAGAGGACTGGAGAGGCGGAGTCAGCAGCTACATGAGGCTTGGCGGGAGAAGGAGAAGTCAGATAGGGCTGGTTAGTCAGAGAGAGGGGGAACAGATACTGAGAGAGATAGAGCTGGTTAGGAAATTAGGTAGAGAAGGTGGTAATGATATAGCAAGAGAAAAGAAGTATGTACTGAGAGAACTGTTGATGATTTGCTTATGTATAATGTGTATCTAAAGAACTTCTGTTATTATTCAATCGGCTTCACTCCAATAAATAAGTTCTGTTTCTGTTCACAAGACAAGTGTACTGACAAACATCATTTATATTGTGGATTGAGGTAATCCGCTGGGGGCAGCGAGAAGCAAACGCGACGTGAGCCTTTGTGAGGGAAAGAGAAGCAAGGGCCACAAGGGGCAAACGCCAGTTTTCTTTACATTTTTTTTGGTCAATTGAAGATGAAAATGAAAATGTTTTTGCATTCTGCAAACAGTAGGACCTTTCTTTCTTTTCTCCAGATGCAGACCAATGTGAGCAGTGCCCTGAAGACCACTATCCAAACCAGAACAAAGATTGGTGTATTGGTAAAAAGTTAAGCTTCCTGTCTTATGGTGAACCATTGGGAGCACTTCTGGTGTCTTTTGCTCTCCTCCTTAGTGGGAACACATTTGTGGTGATGGGAATATTGCTTCTCTACCACCACACTCCCATCGTCAAGGCCAATAACTGGGGAATCACGTGTGCTCTCCTCTCCTCGCTGCTCCTCTGTTTTCTCTGTTCCTTCCTCTTCATTGGGTGGCCTGGGAAGGTGACCTGCCTCCTGAGACAGATGGTGTTTGGCATCATCTTTTCTGTGTCCGTCGCTTGTGTCTTAGCCAAAACCTTGACTGTGATTTTGGCCTTCATGGCCACCAAGCCTGGAAGCCAGATGAGGAGATGGCTTGGAAACAGACTTGCTCTGTCAGTCATCATCTTCCCCTCTCTGATTCAAACTGCCATCTGTTTTGTATGGTTGGCCACTTCTCCCCCATTTCCAGAATCTGACATGCATTCTCAGAGTGACACCATCACAGTTCAATGCAACCAAGGTTCAGATCTCATGTTCTACCTCGTCCTGGGCTTCATGGGACTGTTGGCCATCATCAGCTTCACAGTGGCTTTCTTTGCCCGGAAGTTGCCCGATTCATTTAATGAAGCCAAGCTGATCACTTTCAGCATGTTGGTCTTCTGCAGCATATGGGTGTCTTTTGTGCCAGCCTACCTTGGCACCAAAGGGAAATACACAGTGGCTGTGGAGGTCTTCTCCATCTTGACCTCTAGTGGTGGCTTGCTGGGTTGCCTCTTCTTCCCTAAATGCTACATCATGATTTTCAGGCCTAAACTAAACACCCGAGAGCAATTAGTAAGAAAAAGAAGTGGCAGTAATTTAGGGGTCAGGAATGCCAGTCTCTGAGTATACAGTACAGCTAAGAAGAAGATGAAGTTCTGTCAAGAATTAGAAACAGAAAAGGGGAGATTTGTATTCAGTCCAGATTTTTTTTATTTATTTAAAATATTTTTGCCACACTTTACTCCTTATAAAGGATCCAAGGCAGGTTACATCATTAAATGAAAATGTTTGAAGTGAAAAAGGTCTTTGCCTGCTTGTGGAAGGACAGCAAAGGTGGCCTCAGCCTAGCTTGCTGTGGAACAGAAAGTCTAGGAGCAGGGAGAGAGAAGAGCCTCTCCCGTGTGCCCACCAAATGGACTGCTAAAGATGGTGTGACCGGGAGAAAACAGCCTACTTACTTCCTTACTTGTAGCCTCAAAAGGGTCATCATAAGTCAGAATTGACTTGACAGCACATCACGATGATGAGGTCAATAATAATGATGAGGAAGATACCACCCAATTAGTGTCGCACACTACTCTGGGCAGTTTACAATCAAAGGAAATTCACTCCATGATATAATAATAACAGTTCATCAGTTCAACAAAAATTCTCAAAATATAATCTAATCAATTTTGCATAAAACCTAAAAGCTAAACCTAAACAATGGCAGGACAGGTGGCATAAATGTGTCATGGCTCAAGGAAGAATGTCCTTAAAAGCTTCTGTGAGCAGCTTTCTCTTCAGCATCCTCTCAAAAGCTGGGTGGGAGGGGGCCTGGCACAGCTCTGCTGGATGCCCATTCCATAAGGATGCTGCCACAATGGTGCCCAGAAACGGTCCCCCAACAGGACACAACGGAAGAAGAAAATGGAGACAGACTCCAAGGAGTGAATGACCAGAATGACCAAACAGGGAAACCCAACAGGGGTTTGGCAGCAGAGGTTTCTGGATATAGTATTACTGTATGTTAGGAACTTAACTGGCATCCTTCAAGGCAGACAAGACAAAAGAAAGAGTGCTCATAGATAAACAGAAAAAAGGAAAAGGGTAACAGAGATTAGGGAGGAAAGAGGCTCTCCTCTGGTGGTGGCCTGCAAAGGGTGTGCAATGCTTGGGGAAAACACGGTGTACACTAGCAGCAAGTGCAAACTGTTTGCACTAGTGGAAGAAAAAGCGAAAGAACAAGAGTAGCAAGTGGCCACACTTAAGGCTGTAGGAGACGATTCTGCCTGGCCACATTCAGTTCACGTCTGTTCCCCCTTTGGAACAGGTGAGTTCCCAGCCCCACCTCCTCCGGCAGGCATCCACTCAGAGGCAGCACCCCTGTTTCCCTGCTCCCCTTCCTCCAGGGGCTACCTTTGAATGGGCGCCTGCTGGAGGAGGTGGGGCTAGGAAGTGCTGAACACCTGTTTGCCCAAAGAAAGAACGGGCAGGAACTCCAATCTGCACGACTCACAAGTCCCGAGGTACGGGTGTCTGCTTGAAGAACTGGATTTTTTATTCCATGAAAGGTCGCATTCATTGTTTGATTTTTAGCCGTCTAATAAAGTTGTCATATTCTTCTGCATTGTATTGTGTAATGGTTACATGGCTTCCGTTTGATTTCTTGAAATATTGTCGGAATTTTTATTTCATTATTTTTATTTATTTGATTTCTATATCTTCTATCTAACCAGAGGCCACTCTTGTCGGTTTACCACAAAACAAAAGGCAAAACAATAAACAAAACATTGAACCATAAAACATCAATACTAGTATAAAACTAAATACAACATAATTAATCATAATAAAATACAGCAACATGAAAACATTTAAGCCTTTTAAATGACGGTATTATGATCTTACCAGGGTTTTGTGGGTAGTAGGCATCCTTCAGTCTTGAGAGACTATGGTAATGTGCTCTGTATGGAGGACTTGGAACAGCGTCTAGTGTGGCTGAGAAGGCCAATTCGAGAGTGACAATCCCTTCCACACTGAAAACAAATATAATCTGTCCCCTGTCCAGCTCCCTGACTTTGCTGCTTTCGGGACTGCCTCTTCGCCTCGACCTGCTGGACAAGGGTCTCTTCAAATTGGGAGAGGCCATGATGCACCGCCTGCCTCCAGGCTGAATGCTCAGATGTCAAGGTTTCCCATCTGTTGAGGTCCATTCCTAAGGCCTTCAGATCCTGCTTGCAGATATCCTTGTATCGCAGCTGTGGTCTCCCTCTGGGGCGATTTCCCTGCACTAATTCTCCATACAGGAGATCTTTTGGAATCCGACCATCAGCCATTCTCACGACATGCCCAAGCCAACGTAGACGTCGCTGTTTCAGTAATGTATACATGCTAAAAATTCCAGCTCGTTCTAGGACTACTCTATTTGGAACTTGTGTTCCAACTTGGTTTTGTGGGTGAATTGGAATAAAAGGCCAGAAAACATGTAAGCTAGAAGTTACAAACATGTTACATATCAGAGAGGTAAATTCTTTCATTTGGGGATACATTGATCCTTATTCTTGTTTGATCTTCTAAGCACTTCATTCATTGTTCTTCATCTGAAAGAAAAAAAAGCAAAGTCTACATATTTCCAGGGAACAGAACTATTCTCTGTATTCAGCTAACTTCCCATTATTACCTTTTTTCCTGAGTTTAAATAACATCTATTGCTCAATACAAGTAACATTTGCCTTTCAAATTGTTGGCTAGAGAGCAATCTTGATGTAAATTTCAAGAGATGGGAGGAGGAGCCTCCATCACAGACCAACATGTTTGCTTGTTTGTTTGCATGCTAACTAATCAGAGGGGCTTGTTTTTCCAGGGCTAGAGAAACTCCGCCCTTGTTCTTCCCTTCTCTTCCACACGTGTTTCTGAGGAGCCATGATGTCTCAGACCCTTTTTTTCCACCTTGGAAGAGGCTGGATCTCAAGGCCGAATCTCTGCACCCCGGAGATCTTCCCAGCCATTCCTAAAAATCACTCCTGAGAATAGGGAGAAACACAAACAGCTGTGACTTTGGTGGCCAGGCAGCAAAAATTCTGGTTTGCTGGCAGAATGCTCCAATGGCCAGCAGCGCCTGTCCTCTATTTTCTTTTTTAAAAAAGGTGGTGTGGGAAGGAAAGAGTTTTGAGAGATCTCTGAACATCCTTCTTATTCTTCATTAACAGAACTGGGACTGATAAGACTAGAGGCCTGAATCAGCTGAAGGCAGCTGTCAAGACACTTGACCAGGATAGCGGGGGAATGTAAACCTCCCCAAGTCTCCATCTTCCCACTACTCTTCGAGGAATCCTTGCTTATTCAAAAGGGCAACAACCAAGAAGAGCAGAACTTCTTCCTAAGCTGAAGGATGTCCCTACTTCATGATGAACTTAATGGAAGAAGAGATATCAGTTCAGATTTAGTGCCAATCCATTTTATTCCATCTCCACTTTTGTGTCATCCCAAGGGATGGCAAACCAATTTTTCTTTTTTTTTTTAATTTTCTTTTTATTATTATTATTATTTATAAAATCCATCCATGCTTATTTAACATTGTGTCACCTGGGTTCAGCTTATAATCATTTGTTAATACAACTACAATACATATTAAGCTCTTAATCTATACAACGTGCTTCTAACCATTGATAAAACAAGTTCCATGTTTGATAATATTCTGTATCTTCCTTTCCTTTGATTTTCAGTGTCAGTCTATCCATTTCGGCGCAGTCCAATATCTTTTTAATTATTTCTTGATCTGTAGGTGTTTCTTCATTTTTCCAGTATTGTGCGAATATAATCCTTGTGGCTGTTATAATATGCAGTAATAAATATACATTTTGTTTATCAACACTTTCTGGTATTATACCTAATAGAAAGAGTTCTGGCTTAAAATCTACATGTTTTTTGATTATTTTAACAAGCCATATATGCATTTTTTCCCAAAAATATTTTGCTTTATCACAGGTCCACCAAACGTGATAATAAGTTCCAGTTTTTTTATGACATTTCCAGCATTTACTTGACCTGTTAGAGTACATTTTAGCTAATCTATCGGGTGGTAAATGCCATCTATAAAACATTTTATATAAATTCTCTTTATAAGATGTTGCCATTGGTCACTGTGTGAGAGACAGTGGGACTGTGGTTGGGCTACTGCCGGCTGCCAACTTTTTCCCAAGGGAGCCTGGCTCGGTCTCCCTCTGCTTTGCAGGACTGGGCCCTGTTACTCCTGGCTGCCCCACCCCCTCCTCAACATCAGTCACATGGCTGGGGGGAGAAGGGCCTTTAGAAGGGGTTTTGTTTGTTTGTTTGTTTGTTAAATTGTGATTATTAATTGCATCAATTAAGAGAGACCCACAGTGGATTTGAGGGAACAGGAAGGGGGGAGGGCATTGGAGGGGCAGCCATTGAGGTGATGCTGGGTAGGGGAAGGAATGGCGGTGGGGGTAGAACATGCCCACTTAGGAGAAGAGAGGTTAGATATCTTACATCTATCCCCTCTTCTAGTCCTACCCCCAACCAGATGGTATCAGGTGACCATATCAGCAAACCCTCGAGCCACACGGTGCTGTTGATGAACGCCAGGTCAGTACAAAACAAGACTGCCCTCATCCATGATGTAATTCTGGATGAGGGTGCTGACCTGGCGTGCATTACTGAGACCTGGGTGGGAGAGGAGGGTGGTGTTCCCCTCTCCCAGCTGTGTCCGCCTGGGTACTCGGTCCAGCACCAATGTCGCTCGGAGGGTCGGGGAGGGGGAGTTGCTATAGTCTATAGGAGTTCTATTTCCTTGATCAGGCTTCCTATCCCTTTGAGAGGAGGTCTTGAGGGCCTGTATTGTGTGTTGGGCTTACGAGACAGATTGGGGATTCTGTTGGTGTACCGCCCAACCTCCTGTGTACCAACACTCTCCCTGCCTGAGCTGACGGAGGTAGTCTCAGACCTGGTGTTAAGGACTCCCAGGTTGTTGGTGCTGGGGGACCTCAACATCCATGCCGAGGCTGCCTTGACTGGGGCGGCTCAGGACTTCATGGCCGCCATGACAACCATGGGGCTGTCTCAATATGTCATCGGCCCGACACATGAGAAGGGCCATACCTTGGACCTGGTTTTCTCAACGGGACTGGAAGATGGTGGTTTGGATGTGGAGCTGGTTGTGACTGTGCTGGTTGTGACCCCATTGTCATAGTCAGACCACTTCCTAGTCAAGTTTAGTCTATTAGCTTCTTCTCCCCTCTGCAAGGGTGGGGGATCTATTAAGATGATCCGCCCTCGGAGACTAATGGATCCAGATGGTTTCCTAAATGCTCTGGGGGGTTATCCGTCTGATATGGTTGGCACTCCTGTCGAAGCTCAGGTCACCCTATGGAATACGGAGATGACCCGGGCGGTTGACACAATTGCACCTAAGCGCCCTCTCCCTGCACGCAGAGCCCAGACAGCTCCTTGGTATACTTCTGAACTGCTGGCGATGAAGCGAGAGGGGAGATGGCTGGAGCGCAGGTGGAGGAAATCCCACTGGGAGTCCGATCAAACACGACTTAGAGCCCATTATCAGCCCTATTTCGTGGCAATACAGCTGGCAAAATGGTAATACAGTGGTGCCTCGCAAGACGAATGCCTCGCACGACGAAAAACTCGCAAGACGAACGGGTCTTGTGAGTTTTTTGGTGCCTCGCAAGATGGGCTGTCTAGCGAAAATTTCGTCTTGCGAGGCGGGTTTCCCATAGTAATGCATTGAAATTTAATTAAGGCGTTCCTATGGGAGGGAAATGTCAGAAACCAAAAAAAAAGTCAGAAAAAAGTCACTTACCAGGTACAGTAGACCGAGCCCCACTCCTCACTGCCTTGGTAGCCCTGGAACAGCTGGACTCTGTGTGAGCAGAGCGTCAAACAGCTGAGAGTCAGCAACCAGCAGAGAGGTGGCAGCCATTTTGAGAGGTGGCAGCCATTTTGAGAGGTGACCACATGGCGCTTCACAAGATGAAATTTTAGCTAGACGCCATTAACTGCGGAACAGATTAATTTCGTCTTGCGAGGCACCACTGTATTTCTCCAGCCGTATTGCTTCCTCAGAATGTCGTCCAGCAGAGCTGTTTCGGGTGGTCCGGGATCTTCTTCAACCAGGAAATCCGGTGGAGGTCTCGGACTGCTCATCAGCTCGCTGTGATGAGTTTGCTATTCATTTTGAGGGGGAAATCGCTCAGATTCGCAGTGGGTTGGACTCCACCATTAGTGCAGAATCAGAGGATGTGTCCAGTGTGCCGTGCTTAGGTCAAGTATTAATGGATGAATTTCAATTGTTGAGACCTGAGGATGTGGACAGGGTGCTTGGATCTGTCCGTTCTACCACCACTCCGCTCGATCCTTGCCCATCTTGGCTAATTGGAAGATCTGCCAGGGGGGTTCGCACCTGCGTCCAGGAGGCCGTGAACGCCTCTTTGAGAGAGGGAGTGGTCCCTACCACCTTGAAAGAGGCGGTAATTCAGCCACTCCTAAAAAAGCCTAACCTGGACCCAAGGCTGGTGGTTAACTACCGACCAGTGGCGAACCTCCCTTATTTGGGCAAAGTCTTGGAGCGGGTTGTGGCCAGGCAACTCCAGGCATTGCTGGATGAAACTGATTTTCTGGATCCATTTCAATCGGGTTTTAGGCCGGGTTTTGGTACGGAGACTGCCTTGGTCTCCCTGTACGATGACCTTTGCCGGGAGAGAGACAGGGGGAGTGTGACCCTGTTGATACTCCTGGACCTCTCAGCGGCTTTCGACACCATCGACCATGGTGTCCTTTTGGATAGGCTGGCTGGGTTGGGAGTTGGGGGCACCGCTTTACGGTGGTTCCGCTCCTTCCTGGCTGACCGTGTCCAGAGGGTGGTGCTGGGGGACAGTTGCTCTGTCCCATGGTGTTTTTGTCATGGGGTTCCTCAGGGCTCAATACCGTTCCCCATACTGTTTAACATCTACATGAAACCACTGGGAGAGGTCATCAGGAGGTTTGGGCTGAGGAGTCAGCAATATGCTGATGATACTCAGCTCTACCTCTCATTTTCCACCAATCCAGGTGAGGCGGTTTCTGTGCTGAACTCGTGTCTGGACCTGATAATGGACTGGATGAGGGTTAATAAATTGAAACTCAATCCAGACAAGATGGAAGTGCTGTTAGTGGGTGCTTTGCCAGACAGGCTGGAGGGCCATTTCCCTGCCCTGAATGGGGTTGCACTCCCCCTAAGGGACAGGGTCCGCAGCCTGGGGGTGCTCCTGGACCCCAGTCTAACTCTGGAAGCCCAGGTGGACTCGGTGGCCAGGGGCGCCTTCCTTCAGCTGCGGAAATTATACCAGCTACGGCCCTACCTGGACGAGCGGAGTCTCATGACAGTTACACACACACTGGTAACATCTCGCATAGATTACTGCAATGCGCTCTACGTGGGGCTGCCTTTGAAAATGGTCCGGTGACTGCAACTGGTCCAGAATCGAGCTGCGCGGCTGGTGAGTGGTGGGGCCGCTAGGGAACACATCAAGCCGATTCTGTTTAAATTGCATTGGCTACCTGTTGCTGTCTGGGCCCAATTCAAAGTGCTTGTTTTGACATATAAAGCCCTAAACGGCTTGGGCCCTGGATACCTGAAGGACCGCCTCCTTCCATATGAACCTACCCGGCAGTTAAGATCTAGCCAGGGGGCCCTTTTGAAAGAGCCGTCCCTCAAGGAGGTAAGAGGGATGGCTTGTAGACAAAGGGCCTTTTCGGCAACTGCCCCCAGACTATGGAATGCCCTCCCGACTGAGATTCATCTGGCGCCGACACTGATGACATTTCGGCTCCAGGTCAAAACCTTCCTGTTCCAGAAGGCTTTTAATTGAAATAATATCAACTGTGAGTCCTGATGACAATTTTTAGAGTATATATTTTATTTGTATTTTAATTGCTTTATTTTTTTATTGTATTTTAATTGTTGTAAGCCGCCCAGAGACCTTTGGGTAGTGTGGGCGGCATATAAGTTAAATAAATAAATAAAATAAATAAATAAATAAATTGTCATTTTATAGTTTCTAGACCACAATTTTTGCCATTTTTCAAAGTCAATATTATATCCAAAAAAATTTGCCCATTGAACCATTGTTTCTTTGACCTGTTCGTCCTCCATTTTCCAATTTAAAAGAAATTTATATATTTTCCTAATTAATTTATCATCTGATGTTAGCATTATTTGATCAAACGTCTGTTTTTTATAAAAATCATACATTTTTGAATCCCTTTCATATCTAGATTGTATTTGCATTATGGGCCACCACAATGCGTCTAATCCCTGGTCTATAAGGTCTTGTTTTGGTTTTAATCTCCTATCTATATCTAAGATATCTGTATAAGTCATTTTTTTTCAAAATTCAGAAGATTGGGATGAGCAAATGCTTCTATAGGTGAAACCCATCCTGGTATTTTTGTGTACATTTTCATTTTTATTTTTTCCCATATTATATACAAGGAGTTTCTAATATAGTGGTTTTGGAAATACCTGTGGGTTTTAGCTTTCTGATACCATAAAAAGGCATGCCAACCCAACTGTAAATCATGCCCCTCTAAATACAAAAGTCTTTTGTTTTTCAGACTAATCCATTCTTTCAGCCACATTAGGACAGATGATAGATAATATAAGGTCCAGTCCGGTAAACCAAAGCCTCCTTTTTCCTTGGATTCTTGGAGCATTTTCAATTTGATTCTGGCTTTCTTCCCTTGCCAAATAAATTTTAATATTGCCTTGTTTAGATCATCAAAGTATTTCTTCTCTATTTTCACTGGCACAGTTTGAAACAGAAAGAGTAGTTTTGGCAAGATGTTCATTTTGATTGTTGCATTTCTTCCTAATAGTGATAGTTGTAGATTTTTCCATTTTTCTAGGTCCATTTTTATTTGGTTAAGTAGTTTTATATAATTATCTTCTTTTATAGTTACGTATCTGGCAGTTAGATATATTCCAAGGTATTTAACTTTTTTAACTATTTGTAGGTCTGACGTCTCTGAGAGTTGATTTTTTTGTTTGGCTGTTAAATTTTTCACTATAACTTTGTTTTTTTCTTTGTTTATCTTCAATCCTGCTACTTCTCTGAATTCATCAATTTTCTCCAGTAGTCTCAATGTTGTTTCCAACGGATCTTCCATAATAAACACCAAGTTGTCTGCAAATGCTTGTAATTTGTAATTCTCGTCCTTTATTTTGGTGCCTTTGATTTCTGGATCATTCCTCACATTCCTATTTAATACTTCCAAAGTTAATATGAATAACAATGGAGAGAGCGGGCATCCCTGTCTAGTGCCTTTTTTATATTAATATTATCCGTCAATTCACCATTTACAATTACTTTAGCTATTTGTTCATTATAGATTGTTTCAATTACATTTATGAAGTTTTTGCCAAAATCCATAGCTTTTATTTGCTGTATCATAAATTGCCAGTTCATATTATCAAATGCTTTTTGGGCATCCAGAAAGTTTAGTGCCATTTGTTTCTCTGTATGCACCTCATAATATTCTAATATGTCGAAGATTATCCTTAGGTTGTACCTTAGTTGTCTTTTTGGCAAAAATCCATTTTGGTCTGAATGGATGAACTCCATTAAGAATTTATATAGTCCACATTCAATAATAATATTGGTCTAAAAATTTTATATGTGTAGAGTCCGTGTCTTCTTTTGGTATTAGGGTGATGTATGCCTCTAGCCATGTCTTGGGTATTTTAGCTTCTAATAGAACTTCATTACAGAACTCTTTTATTGGTAGGCTTAATATATCTTGGAAGGATTTATAAAATTCCGCTAGTAATCCGTCTGGTCCTTGGGTCTTATCATTTTTTTGTTTTTTAATGGCTTCTACTACTTTCATCATTGTTATTTTCTCATTTAGGAGACTTTTAATGTTTTCTGGTACTTTAGGGAGGTTTGCTTTTTCAATATATTGTATTGTTTTTTCAAGGAAAAATTCTTGGGTATCATACAGATTAGCATAATATTCTTTAGTTATTTTTTATTTTCTCTTTTTGATATTGTAAGTCTCCATTTTCATCTTGTAGCTTCCTTAATAATCTTTTTTGTTTTTCTTTTTTCAATCTATAGGATAACCATCTTCCAGGTTTGTTGGCATTCTCAAAGAAATTTTGTTTAGCCCTTTTAACTTGTTGAGCTAATTCTTCTGATTCTATTAAGTTTAATTTATGTTTCATTATCTCCATCTGGTTTTTAAGAATTTTCTTCTGTGGTTCTTTCTGTAGTTCTAGCTCCAGTTTCTTAAATCCTTCAGTTTTGTAAGTTGTTGGTTTTTTTCTTTATTCCTTTTGGCTATGTATGATATGGCTAATCCTCTGAAATATGCTTTAGCTGTGTCCGAAATCGTTTGGAGGGATGTTTCCTCTTTTTTATTTTCTTTGAAGAAGAATTCCATTTCTTTTTTAGTTCTTTCCACAAATTCTTTATCCTTCAATATTCCCTGGTTTAAGGTCCATCTTGTCTTGTCTTTTCTTTTCTCCTTTCCACCGCATTTTCATTGGATTATGATCTGCCCAGATATTGGTTTCTATTTCTACTTCCTTTATTTCGGGTTTTAATTCTGAGGATAGCCAGATCATATCTATTCTCGACCAGGATTTATGCCTGTTTCAGTAGAAGTTAAATTGAGAGCTTTTAGTATTTGTTTCTCTCCATATATCTTGTAGTCCTAGTTCTTCTGCCATCCGAAAGAAAATTTTTGGAAGTCTTTTCCTTCCTTTTTCCCTTTTTTACCACTTTTGTAGTCAAATCTCTCATCTGCAATTGCATTAAAGTCTCATAATATCCAAATATTTTGATATTATTTTTCCAATATTGTTTTATATAGCTTGCGATAGAATTTTTCTTGTTTACTATTAGGTGCATATATTGCTATCATCAAAATCTGTTTTTGGTTTATTGTTATTTCTACCATTAAGATTCTCTCTTCTTCATCAGAATAGATATGTTTAGAGTTTAGCGTTTCTTTCACATATAAAGCTACCCCTCTTTTCTTTTGTTGTGCAGCTGAGTAGTAGAGTTTCCCAATCTTCGGGTAAATCAAATATTTGTAATGCTGCTTTTTAATGTGCGTTTCTTGAAAACAAATTATATCTGTTTTAGTTTTTTGTAGTTTTGAAAAGACATGATTCCTTTTTCTTGGCGCATTCAGGCCGTTGATGTTCACTGAGAAGATCCCAATTTCGTTCTCCATCTTGTTTACTAATATTTAGGTTTTGTTGCCCTGGTATTCCTTTTTTCTCTTTGTATTTTGTTCAGATCTTGTCCAATATCTTTT
Organism: Intellagama lesueurii; assembly: GCA_037013535.1. Classification (NCBI taxonomy): domain Eukaryota; kingdom Metazoa; phylum Chordata; class Lepidosauria; order Squamata; family Agamidae; genus Intellagama; species Intellagama lesueurii. The sequence goes on along the minus strand of JBAJHW010000006.1, from coordinate 9,675,852 downwards.
TTCCGACTCTCTTCTTCACTGAGTTCACTCTCCTCTTCTGGTGTTTTTCCTCTCTGTTTTCTACTTTCTTCTTCATTTATATCTTGCCCCTGTGCTGCTTCTTCAAAGAAGGTTATATGTTTTTCAATGAATTCTCTTGCTTTATGGATGGAGTCAAGCCTAAATCTTCTTGAGTTCCAGTTGATCAGGATCCCTTCAGCTACCAGCCATCTAAAATTCACTCCTTTCCTATTCAGTTTGGTAGTCAAAAAATGATATTGTTTCCTCCCCTCTCTTATTGTCCAAGGTATCTGTTTCAATACCACGATTTCCTTTTGTCTCTATTGTATAGGGTCTTCACTGGTCCTTCGCAGTACTTCATCTCTCGTCGATCTTTTCACAAACTTTACGTGTACTTCACGTGGTATTCTATTCTTCCTCACATAGCTTGAATTTAATCTATATATTTGGTCTATCTCATTTTCCAACTCTTCTTTTCCAGTTCCCAGTGCCTCTGCCAAAATGGTTGCCATCAATTCTGGTAAGTCCTCCTGTTTGTCTTCTGGTATGTTTTGGAATCTAAGAATGTTTGGGGCTCTTTCCATCTCCATTACTGCGATTGAGTCTGTTAGATTTTTGTTAGCCTGGATCAGTTTGTGGTTTTCTTTTTCCAATTCATCCAATCTCTTCTCTGTTTGATCTGCGTTATTTTCCAATTTTCCAATTCTTTGTTGGTTCTTTATGGTGTTTTGTTGGATGTCTTGGAGTTGCATATTCATCATGCACATCTGTTCGTTGATTTTATCCATTTTCTCTTCCAGTTTCTGTTGGTTAAGTTTGGCTTCATGGTTTCTTCTTGATTCTTCTTGATTTTTCTTTGTCTCCTCTTTGTGCGATACAACTGTATCTTGAATCTGAAAATTATTCCTCCAAGATAAAGGCTGCCTTTGTCGAGTTTTACAACACCTTCCAACATGCTTCAGCTAGACCTTTTCTAAATGTCTGGGAAATATAGAACATGAACAGATGTCTCTCTGACTAAAATTGTAAACTTTTTCTTCCTCCAATCCAGCTTCACTCATTTTTGAAAACTCTGCACCTTAAAAGAGTGAGATAAGGAAAGCAGTGTCATCGCCAGAAAGTGCAACCAAATACATTGTGTTGTGGGGGGAGTGACCTAATATGTTTTGCAACCAAGTGAAATATGTTTTGCAATCAAATCTCCCTCATCCCATCTCCCTAGCCTGGGACTGGGTGAAAAGAGGTATAAAGAGGTAGAGGAATCAAAATTGTAATCCTTGAATTGAAGGATTATCTTCTTGACTCATTTCAGCACCGCCTGTTACCAATAAGAATGTGAAGAGCAAGAACTTTCATTTTTGTTTCATTTTGCATTCTTTCCTGTGCTCCTCCTTTCATATCTCTCATGCAACAGTCATTTCATTGAGCGCAAAAGGGTCTAGATGTTTGGGGTCATTTAATAGGGTGTTCCCCTAGGAGCTCGATCAAAGCAGGGGTCAGGCAGACAACAGAAAGTTATTCTGAACTAACTCCCCAATTTTTTTTCCAATCAGGAAGAATCCAGACAAAATCAATCTGAAAGCCAAAAAAAAAACACCCCTCTTTAAATGATTCCAAAACAGCAGGAGCAACTGAGGCAACAGAAAATCAATTAAAACTCTTTTTAAAAATGTATTCTCGAAGGCTTTCACGGCCGGGATCCGATGGTTGTTGTAGTTTTTTCAGGCTGTTTGGCCATGTTCTGAGGGTTTTTCTTCCTAATGTTTTGAGTTTGAACTACTATACTTGTTCTGTGCTTGAGTTTGAACTACTATACTGGTTTCTGTGCTTACATAATTTCTGGCTAAAAATAATTGGTTACCAAAATATGTATGTAGACGGGGAAAGGTTACATAAAAATATATGTTTGTTATCCTTTGTATTCTTGCCATGTGCTTTTTGTAGTGAACTTTCAGACTGGTGTATAAATTCTGTGGAATAGACTTTATACCCTATAATTTTGAAACTGATGTAGACTAGAAGAGAGAGATTCCTGCCAGTGAAATATGTTCTGGTCTCAAGCCATTTCCCTCAGTGATGCAACTGCAAGAGGGCTGGAATTAAGAATACTGGAAGAGAGGAAGGAGTAAAAGTCATGGTTAGCTGAGGGTCCTTTTAATGAACAACCAGTGCATATTTCTGCTCATGTTGCCTTAGGAGACAGTCAGTCCATCATATGTTTCATCTCATAGTCATGTCAAGTAAGCTGTCCAATATGTATAGCTTCTTGCTGCCTGATAACACAGAAGTATGTATACAGTATATGCATTTACGTATATGTGTGTGCAGGAGGACAGCAGTGAGGATTTTTTGGCCATGAGCCCACAAAAATCTGAATCTGGTACCTATTATGAGTCCTGTTGGCCACAATGTGTGTGTTTAAAGCTGTCTCCTCTTGGGACTGGACATCAAATATCATGTCTTCCAGCTGCTCCTAAGCTACTCCTTATCAATTCAGAAAGTTATGTATGATAAGTCTTTGAGATGTTGTCCACTCCAACGCAGACATCCATAGAGCTCTTCTGTATAATGTGTTTCAGACCATTCTAGTGGCATATGAAGAAGACCATTGTCAACTTGAAGAGTTAGGCTTGGTATGCTCATTTTTTTTCCATCTTGAGCCCAGCTGACTTTGTAGGTCAGGCCTGAATGTTTCTTTTGGTTAATGTGAAATCACAAACTCAAGTAGAAAGTGGTCACTTTCCCCCAGAGTTCCTGTTGCTGCCACTTCTTCCACCAAGTCATCTCTATTGGTTAGGATCAAGTCCAGTATAGCTACTTCTCTGGTTCCTTCCTCCACTTTTTGTAGGAGAAAATTATCAGCCAGGACAAGCCAGGAATTTCTATTTAGCAGAATTCGTCTCCCAATAGATATCATGATAATTAAAGTCTCCCATTACTACTACATCATGTTTCTTTGAAATTCTTGCAATTTGTTTTTCAGAGATTTCAGCTGCATTTTCTTCTTGATAGGGTGGTTGGTAGTAGGGTGGTTGCCATATTCCTTTTGTTTTTTGCCCCACTTATACTACTCCAGGTGCTCTCAATGGGATAGCCACACTCATCCTCATGTATTTCTGTGCAGGAACGTGTGTTTTTGACATATAGTGCTACTCCACCTCCCTTTCTATTCTTTCTGTCCTTTTTGAACAATTTATATCCTTTGATTGCTGTATTCCAGTCATGGGAATCATCCCACCAAATTTCAATTATCCCTATCAAGTCATATTTAACTCCTGAATTAAAATTTCCAGTTCTTCTTTTTTGTTTCCCGTACTCCTGGTGTTTATGTATAGACACAGGAGATTGAGTGACTTGTGGCCTGCTTTATTTCCTACATTTTTGAATATTATTAAAGGTACTTAGTCTGTTCCTCTTTTTGTACATAGGCCTCCATTTAATTTTATTTCTGAGCTTGCATTTCTGCAAAGTGTTTTCTGGGGCCCACCAGGTTTAAACCAGGGGTTTCTATCTGCATGCCTGTGATGAAGCTAATTAGTTAAAGGCACTGACTTTGGTGTGGGGTGGTAGGATGTGGTATGCAGTCAAAAAAACCTCCCTTCCTATTTCTCTTTTTAATTCCTCTGGAGAAAAGCAGGGTTTCTATTCCCCTAAGGGCTGCCTTGCCCATCAGGCATCTGGGGATCACCTGTCCGGTTGTGTCTGGGGGCAATGTTGATGAGTCTGTCACAGCTGGACTGCAGGAGAGGCTAGGAAAAGCTGAGGGACAGGGTGGGCAAAAATCAAACTGCAAACCCAGCCAAGCGGAGGGGAGAGGACCGACTCCATCAGGCAGTAGATATTTGGTGGCAGTGTTATGTGCTTTCAAATTAATGCTGTGTTTGGAGGGCCCTATGAATCAATGCTCCTCACCCCCAAAAAAACACACTCTTATCTTCAAAACCTAGCTGCAGTCTTATATAATGAACGCCACAACTTCTATATTGATTCACTCCAACTCAAGTTCTGTCTTCCTCTTTTCCTAGCATTAGAGATAGGCTTTTCGTATTCATTAATGAATATGGATATCCCTGGACCAGGTGTCCTGGACCGTCAGGCCCTCCTCCAAGAACCGACCCGTCCACTTATGGGTCGTGTTGCAGCATGTGCAACCAGTGTCTTGCTAAGTGTGCCAATCTGTGATGATGTCCAGCGGCCGCTGCTCTGCCTTCCTGCTCTTCTGGCCACTCAGCAGCTGAGCGGGGAGACTCGCAGGAAGGCAGAGCAGGGGCAGCTGGGCTTCATCACAGATTGGTATGATGAGCAGGACGTTGGCCTCATGCACTGTGCCATATCTGTGAGTGGATAGGTCGGTTCTGGGAGCGGGGCCTAGGGATCTGGGACACCTGAGCCAATGATATTCGTATTCATTAACAAATACGAATATCCCATCTCTACCTAGCATTGTTGTCTTTTCCAGTGAAGTTTGTTTTCTCTTGATCATTAAACATACCTTTTTATGCAAATGTGATGGGGCATGTCTCAGGTTACTTGGCTGTTATTGACTCAAAAAAAGGTTCTGTAACACTGTTATAGAGGCATTCAAACCTGTTCACATTCAAACCTGATATAGTTAATTATAAAACTCATATATCCATGGAGGTTTAGAAAGGGCAGGATTCACCTCAACTGATAGAGAAAAGAGGTTACCTACCTGTAACTCTGGTTCTTCGAGTAGTCCTCTGTGAATTCACACTAATGGGTTAATCTGCGCCTGAGCAGAGCAGCGTCCGGAAACTTCCACAGCTTTAAGCACTTAGTGCTGGGACCTCCCCTACACCTGGCTATATAACTCCGCCCCCGGCCCAGTACTTCAGTTCTTAAAGAACCGACCGCCGCTGCCCAACATGCCATGGCACACGTGACGGACAGCTGGGAGGAGGGTGGGACGTGTGAATTCACAGAGGACTACTCGAAGAACCAGAGTTACAGGTAGGTAACCTCTTTTCTCCTTCGTGTCCTCTGTGAATACACACTAATGGGTGACTGGCAAGCTGACCAACCAGGAGGAGGGACGTCACGAAAGTGCAGAGCCAGGACAGCTCGCCCTACTGCAGCCTGAGACTTCGGCCAGACTACCAGGTGGTAGGGTGAGATGAAGGGAGACGGAGTGGCACACGTGGCAGCGCGGCAGACATCTGCGACGTCCACATGATAGAGAAAGGCCATTGAGGATGCCACAGCTCTAGTAGAGTGAGCTCTCACTGATTTTGGAAGAAGAGTCTCTGCCAAATCATAAGGAAGGCGGATGGACTGGACCATCCAGCTAGACGTGGTCTGAGAGGAAGCCGGTACTCTGAAGGAGAGCCAGCAAAGGTGACAGAGAGACTTTGTGAGACAGAGCACGCTTCACATCTAGAGCGTGCAGAGCTGTTTCAAGCAGTGAAGATGGTGTGGGAAAGAGACCAGGAAGGACAGCTGGCTGGTTGAAATGGAAGGCAGAAAATACCTTAGGCAAGAAGGTAAGGCCTGGCCGTAAGGTTGCTTTGCAGAAAAGGAGGACCGGCTCTTAGTGTAGCCGGCCCTCCAGCCCTGCAAGCTAAGGATTGTGCCAGGAGCAAGGCAGCCTGGAGGGTTGCCAAAGAATTAACTGGAGAGACCACTGAGGTGTCAGTGGTCTATAGGCAGAGCGCATATTCTCCAGGCCGCGGAGAAATAGCATGCAGGTAGAATGGGCCAGTCCCAGGCAAACAAGTGAAGGAGAAACCGAAGGAGTGCATCCAGAGACATTGGCCTAGTAGGCCAATGTCGTCGTGATGCAAAAGGACAGAACGCCTACCCATGAAAGGAGTAGGTCAAGGTGGTAAAAGGTGTGCAAGCATGATGGAGCATGTCCATTACTGTCGGGGAAGACTCCAAGCCGACAGGTAGGGGAACCCGAGGTCCGGATGAAACCTCCGACCCCTGTCCCGAGGCAGTAGGTGAGGGACCAGGTGCAGCGTGATGTATTCTGCAGGTCCCGGGAGCAGGATCGAGAACCATGGCTAGCGAGGCGACCAAGCATGACGGTCGCACACTCATGGTGGACTTGAACAACAGGCCTTTGAAGAAGGGGGAAAGGTCGAACCTGTAAAGGAGGCCCCATGACCAATTGGTCAGGAAGGCATCCCCTAGGGAGGCGCGGCCGACACCGGCTCGGGAGCCGAACATGGCACACTTCTTGTCCAATCAAGATGCGAAAGCATCCATGCCTGGAGTCCCCCACCAACGACAGAGGCAATGAAAGATGGTATCGTCGAGAGCCCGCTCGTGAGAGCAGGACTGTGGTCTGCTGAGATGGACTGCCATGGAAGTGTTCTCGCCTGCCAAATGTACAGCCACTCGATAAATGTGGCGAGCATAACACCATCTCGAAAGGTTGATGGTGTGAAAAAGAAGGCGTAACGAGTGAGTGCCGCCCTGCTTGTTTATATAATAAACTGCAGTGGCATTGCCTAATGCGACCTGGACCACCCGACCCCGGAGCAGGGACTCAGAGGCCTAAAAGGCATTGGTGAGTGCCAGGAGTTCCAGCACAATGATATGCAGGCTGGCTACTACCATGAACCAGCGGCGAAGGGCCACGTGGTGGTGTGGACAAGCCCCCCGCAGTGTGGCGGGCTGGTATCCAACAGTGACCGAACCAACTGGGTCAAGAGACCAGAGGGTCCCCCTGTCTGTAGGGTGTGGGGGCAGGGGGTTTCCACCCATCCAGTTGAGCAGCGCGTTCCAGAGTCACCTGGAACAACATGGATGGGCGATCGCAAGATATCTGAAAGAGTGAGAGAAACCAGGCTTAAAGGGACTGCATCCTCAGTCGAGCAAGCTGTCCCACAGCTGCAGTAGATGTCATCAGCTCCAGGAGTCGCTGGACCTGTAGGGCAGGGAACCAAGCGCCTGAAGAAAAAGGGAGCATAACAAATTACGCATTGTCACAGACTTGATGTCAGGGGAAAAAGCCTGCTTCAAGAGAGCATCCAAAGTCACATTAACACAGTTTGCAGCATGTAGGTGGTAAAGTCAACTTCACTATGTTGACTTATAGTCCTAATGCTGACGAAAGGGACAGTGCCAAGGACGTATGCTTACCAGCCTGTGACTTGGTCCCGCGACCAGGAGCCAGTTATCCAACCATGGGTAAACAGTGATTCCCCCAAGTGAAACCCTGAGAAAGCGATGACGGTCTAACCAGATGCCCGCATGAAAGTGAGCATCTTACGATAAACCAACCCCCTGGACGTAACCAGTGAATAACAGAGTCCAAGGAAGCCGTATGGAAACTACGCAGAGTAAAAAAAAATTCAGGCTTCCAACCCCAAGGACGGGCCAGAGGCCTCCATCCTTGTTTTTTTGGGGGGGGGGTTTAGGGGTGGAGGTGGCCATAACACGGCCTGTGACAGGGGTACATCGAATACAGTGGCATAGCTGGGAAGACAAGGAGTCAAACGGACTGACTGGTCAACGACAGAGAAGTAAAGAGACCGCTCAGTCTTGTGGTCCTGCCTGCAATCCTGCCGGTCAGGGCACTGCCTGCCCACATGTCTAGGGGCGGTGGCTGGTAACTTTGGGGTTGAGGCCATAGACGTTCCCGGGATGCCCTAGGCTGATAGGACCATAGTCAGGCTCTTGCAGTTGTTACGCTGCAAATAACTGTGCCGCCGTCTAGAGCTTGAGCAGGTTATCAAGAATAACAAACGGCAGGTCCCGACCCGTCAGTTGTTTAGATGCTGGCTTAAAGGCGTAATGAGCAGCAGTGTGCTCGTGAGGCACCAGCAACAGTGCCTCCTAGTGATGTGGGAGGCCCGAACTGTAAAGGTGCACAGGAGCTACCTGCAGAATGGGCAGCACCAAACTCCATAAGTGGTGATGATAAGCCCCCATGGCAGAGGAGTAAGTGGCTACATGGCGGCCAAAGAACTCCTCATCTGTTAATAGGAAAGGAGGGTGACCATCTGTGACAACTGAGAGGGGTGTAGGAAGATTGGTTGGGAAATCGTCCTCCCCCTGTGACTCCCAATCCTGAATAAGGTAAGCCCTTCTGACGAACAAGGGAGAAGACTTCCCTAGCACGAGCACGACCAAGCTCAGGCTCAACACAGTTGCCAGAACGGAGAAAGCCGAAAGGGTTAACAGCAGGTTCGGTCGAACCTGCGAACACTGTGCTGCCGGAGCCGAGTTCGAGGGAGCACTACACCTGTGAAGCGTATGTGGAGGCGCACAGCACTCCATAGCCCGTGGCTCAGAACAATGCCAGGCAGAGCGGGATGGCGGCGGTGGCAGAGAGCTCATAGCTCCTATACTGGATAAAGGGACTGGTCCTACACAACTTGTCAGCGTGAAAGGACCTACCTGAGGAAAATTACCCACCAGCGGCAGGGTTCTTGGGTGGACTCCTGTGAGTCCTTTACCTATGAGCCTATACTGGCACCGGCAGCTGAGGCGGGGCCGCAGGCTACTACGTGAACCAGCCTATTGATAAAGAGGGCTGTTTTGTGCCAAATTATCAGCCACCAAACAGGTGCTACCCCAGCCAGAGATATCACCGACTAGCAGGGCTAGCGGTGGGAGTTGCAGCCCTCCCCCTTTTCAGAGGCAAAGCTAGGGCTGTTAATGTTGCCAGAAAGCTCTTGCCTTGGCACCTAACTGATTTTGGAAATAGCAGCTGCGTGAACAAGCCCCTTGATAAATGAGGGCTGTTTCATGCCAAACTACCCAAGGGTGTTAACCCAGTCAGGCATATCACTGACACGTAGGGCTAGCTGCAGGAGCTGAAGGGGCCCATACTATCCCCAAGGCTTACCGCATGTCGCCGGAACATCTACATCCTCGGTGTGCAGCTCTATCCAGAATCGGCAGCGGCATGAACTCGCCCACGAAGGAGGGCTATCACGCACCAATCACACACAGAGGCTTTGCCCCATGTCAGGAGAATCACTGACAGGCGGGGGAGGTGACCGGCGCTGCAGGAGGCCCTTTCTTCTTCAAGGGCAGGGCTCCAGATGCCCAACTCACTGCAGGTTAACAGCTGTATGAACGAGCCCCTTGAAACAAGAGGGCTGCTCCGCGCCAACCTCCAAAGAGGCTGTACCCCACTGACAAGCGGGGAGCAGGAGCTATGGAGGCCCTTTCCTCTTCAAGGGCAATCCTGAGGCTGCAGAAGCCCAGCTCACTGTGAAACAGCTGTAAGAACGAGCCCCTTGAAACAAGAGGGCTGTTCCATGCCAAACTCCGGAGAGGCTCTTCCCCTGTCAGGAGAATCACTGACATGCGGGGAAGGTGACCGGCGCTGCAGGAGGCCCTTTCTTCTCCAAGGGATAGGGCGACAGAGCCCTAACTCACTGTGGGGTCAACAGCTGTATGAACGAGCCCCTTGAAACAAGAGGGCTGTTCCGCGCCAACCTCCGAAGAGGCTGTACCCCACTGACGAGCGGGGAGCAGGAGCTACGGAGGCCCTTTCTTCTTCCAAGGGCAATCCTAGGCTGTGCAGAAGCCCAGCTCACTGCGAAACAGCTGTAAGAACGAGCCCCTTGAAACAAGAGGGCTGTTCTATGCCAAACTCCGGAGAGGCTGTACCTCAGTCAGGAGAATCATTGACAGGAGGGGCAAAGCTCAGAAGCCGTCCTCTTCAAACCTGCTAGGAAGAGGAAATTGCAAACAGACAGAAAGCTGTTGCTCTTAAGCCTGGGGGTAACTTTATAAAGAAGGTAAAAGAGACCTTATGTCTTTAAGAGAAAAGCCCTGAGGGCTGCAAAGCCAGCTTTGTAAAGGCTTTGTAAAGTTTTACAAGGAACAGCTAATGCCGGCTAATACCTTATCCCCAGGCAAAAGAATCAACTTGTTACAGAAGAAAGAACAAAGGGAGGTCAAAGAAAGGAATAGAATCGTTTCTACTTGTGAAGTTCCAATGCGAAGTTCCAAACGAAGCTGCTGCTACAGCGGTGGTCAAAAAAAGAACTGCAGCACTGGGCCGGGGGCGGAGTTATATAGCCAGGTGTAGGGGAGGTCCCAGCACTAAGTGCTTAAAGCTGTGGAAGTTTCCAGAGGCTGCTCTGCTCAGGCGCAGATTAACCCATTAGTGTGTATTCACAGAGGACACGAAGGAGAACCCTTACTGACTGTAGCACCCTCCTCTCCTAGTCCTCAAATCACTGTTGTTATCGATGGAGTACTCAGGAGGAAACAAGCAGGAGACACAGACTTCTCCAGTTTCTACCACTTGGTTGGCCAATCCATCTTCCACAATCACATGATAAAGTAGGGAATTATGTGGGCCTACCCTTGAAGATGGCATGGATGCCGTAGCAAGTGAAGGATGCATCAGCCAACAGGGACATCTTTCCAAACCCATGTGACAAGTGTTCTGAAGGGTTATCACTGGTTGCCAATATACTACCAACCTGAATTCAAGATGCTCACGATGACCTACAAAGCCCTGAACAGGTTGGGACCTGGATATATGAAGGGGTTCCTCTCCATATACAAACTTGCCCAATCACTAAGACTTCCTGGGGAGGCCCTTCTCCATGTCCCACTATTCAGCTGTTCATTTGGTGTATACTTATTGGAGAGATTTCTCGGATTAAGCATCCTGACTGAGATGCCTTCTCTTTGGAAGATGGTATAGCACCAACCCCCTTCATGGATTGCTGCCTTGCCGTGGCGAAGGGGCTTGAGTAATTCAGAGAAGCTATGGGCTATGCCATGCAGGGCAACCCAAGACGGACAGGTCATAGTGGAGAGTTCCAACTAAATGCGATCCACCTGGATCAGGAACTGGCAAGCCACTCCAGTATCTTTGCCAAGAAAACTCCATGGACAGAAACAAAAGACTAAAAGATATGATGCTAGAATATGAGCCCCTCAGGTCGGAAGGCATCCAACATGCTACTGAGGAAGAGCGGAGGACAAGTACAAGTAGCTCCAGAGCTAATGAAGTGGTTGGGCCAAAGCCGAAAGGACGCTCAGCTGCGGACACACCTGGAAGTGAAAGGAAAGACCAATGCTGCAAAGAAAAATACTGCATAGGAACCTGGAATGTAAGATCTATGAACCTTGGTAAGCTGGATGTGGTCAAACAGGAGATGGCAAGAATAAACATTGACATCCTAGGCCTCAGTGAACTAAAATGGACGGAAATGGGCGAATTCAATTCAGACAATTATCATATCTACAATTGTGGGCAAGAATACCGTAGAAGAAATGGAGTAGCCCTCATAGTCAACAAAAGAGTGGGAAAAGCTGTCCTGGGATAAAATCTCAAAAATGATAGAATGATTTCAATACGAATCCAAGGCAGACCTTTCAACATCACAGTAATCCAAGTTTATGCACCAACCACCCATGCTGAAGAGGCTGAAACTGACCAATTCTATGAAGACTTACAACACCTTCTAGAACAGACATCAAAAAAAGATGTTCTTCTCATTATAGGGGACTGGAATGCTAAAGTAGGGAGTCTAGAGATAAAAGGAACAACAGGTAAGTTTGGCCTTGGAGTTCAAAACGAAGCAGGGCAAAGGCTAATAGAGTTTTGTCAAGAGAACAAGCTGGTTATCACAAACACTCTTTTCCAAAAACACAAGAGGCGACTCTACACATGGACATCACCAGATGGGCAATACCGAAATCAGATTGATTATGTTCTCTGCAGCCAAAGATGGAGAAGCTCTATACAGTGCCTGAAGAACTATGGATGGAGGCTTGTAACATTGTACAGGAGGCAGCAACAAAAACCATCTCAAAGAAAAGGAAATGCAAGAAAGCAAAGTGGCTGTCCAACGAGGCCTTACAAATAGCAGAGTAGAGAAGGGAAACAAAATGCAAGGGAGATAGGGAAAGTTACCGAAAATGGAATGCAGATAGTGTGGTTGCTGACCTTGAGCCAGACATCCTGGAGAGTGAAGTCAAGTGGGCCTTAGAAAGCATGGCTAACAACAAGGCCAGTGGAGGTGATGGCATTCCAGTTGAACTATTTAAAATCTTAAAAGATGACGCTGTTAAGGTGCTACACTCAATATGCCAGCAAGTTTGGAAAACTCAGCAGTGGCCAGAGGAGTGGAAAAGATCAGTCTACATCCCAATCCCAAAGAAGGGCAGTGCCAAAAAATGCTCCAACTACCATACAATTGCACTCATTTCACACGCTAGCAAGTTTATGCTCAAAATCCTACAAGGCAGGCTTCAGCAGTATGTGGACCAAGAACTCGCAGAAGTACAAGCTGGATTTCGCAGGGACAGAGGAACTAGAGACCAAATTGCTAACATGCGCAGGATCATAGAGAAAGCCAGAGAGTTCCAGAAAAACATCTACTTCTGCTTCATTGACTATGCAAAAGCCTTTGACTGTGTGGACCACAGCAAACTATGGCAAGTTCTTAAAGAAATGGGAGTGCCTGATCACCTTATCTATCTCCTGAGAAATCTATATGTGGGACAGGAAGCAACAGTTAGAACTGGATATGGAACAACTGATTGGTTCAAAATTGGGAAAGGAGTACAACAAGGCTGTATATTGTCTCCCTGCTTATTTAACTTATATGCAGAATACATCATGCGAAAGGCTGGACTGGATGAATCCCAAGACGGAATTAAGATTGCCGGAAGTAATATCAATAACCTCAGATATGCAGACAATACCACTCTGACGGCAGAAAGTGAGGAGGAATTAAAGAACCTCTTAATGAGAGTGAAAGAGGAGAGCGCAAAAAATGGTCTGAAGCTCAACATCAAAAAAACTAAGATCATGGCCACTGGTCCCATCACCTCTTGGCAAATAAAAGAGGAAGATATGGAGGCAGTGACAGATTTTACTTTCTTAGGCTCTATGATCACTGCAGATGGGGACAGCAGCCACAAAATTAAAAGACGCCTGCTTCTTGGGAGGAAAGCGATGACAAACCTAGACAGCATCGTAAAAAGCAGAGACATCACTTTGCCGACAAAGGTCCGCATCATCAAAGCTATGGTTTTTCCAGTGATGTATGGAAGTGAGAGCTAGACCATAAAGAAGGCTGGCCGCCGAAGAATTGATGCTTTTGAATTGTGGTGCTGGAGGAGACTCTTGAGAGTCCCCTGGACTGCAAGGAGATCAAACCTATCCATTTTGAAGGAAATCAACCCTGAGTGTTCACTGGAAGGACAGATCCTGAAGCTGAGGCTTCAATATTGTGGCCATCTCATGAGAAGAGAAATCTCCCTGGAAAAGACCCTGATGTTGGGAAAGAGTGAAGGCAAGAGGAGAAGGGGACAACAGACGACGAGATGGTTGGTCAGTGTCATCGAAGCTACCAACATGAATTTGACCCAACTCCGGGAGGCAGTGGAAGACAGGAGGGCCTGGCGTGTTCTGGTCCATGGGGTCACAAAGAGTCGGACATGACTTAACGACTAAACAACAATAGCACCAACACTGGCATCATTTTGCTGTAAGATCAGAATATGCTTCTTTATTAAAGCCCTTGGGACTTGAGGATTTGGGGCTGCATAACTTTTAATGCAATGCTTTTAACATCTTAATGTTTCAGTTTTACATGTATTGAAATAGTTGAATTTGAAATTGTTAATAGGGTCGTTTTTGATCATTTCCAAGCCTCTGTTTCTTCATTGGTGGATAGGGGGGGTTGGATTTGGCCAGCACCTTAAATAAGTTAGCTTAAAGGAAACATAGTAATGTCCGTCCACTGAGGCTCAAAAACGGTGCTCACATCAATCACATGGTTCACAAGATGTCATGCAGTTGTCGGTGAGCCTAATAGTTGTCCAGGGCCCAAAGTGTAAGCATACATACAAGTTTCCTAATTTGAAAATAAAGCAGGCCTGGCTGTCTGACACACACACAAAAAATGAGACATATTTTGAGACTTCATTATCTTCCTTGCAATTATTACAATTTCACGGTGGAGTGCCTCTGCTCTTCAAATCCATGAGGAAAACAGAAGCCTGTATTCAAAAACACACACACAAAAAAAACAGGAGGAGGAGGAGAATGAAAAACATCCCATTTCTTCTCTGAAATGTTCCCCTCACAATATAAAGGCTCCAGTCAAAACAATTTGGACCATCTCAGACTCAGAATCTGGGGAGGAGATAGTCTGTCAATCTGAGCTCTTCCGTGTTTTCTACTAGGACTGATAAGGCTTACGAGTGTAGGAGATGACTTTAGGAGATGAGGACTTGTTTGTCAGCAATTCCTCTGGGCGTTTTGGCCCTGCTGCTGCTGCTGTTCTTACAACACTGGTGCTCCAGCCACAGTTTCAGCTACTCCATGGGTGATTGGCAGTCAGGAACCCAGATGCCTTCAGAAGATCCTTCAAAAGAAGTTATCATTGGTGAATTTGTGTCCATAACACTTGGCACCTACTTCATGGCGACATTTATGAAACACCCACAATCTTTTAGGACTGCTTAGTAAGTAGGTCTTACACTCTCTCTATCTCTCTCTCTCTCTCTATCTCTATCTCTCTTTGTTAAGAAATGTGATGTTGATCCAGGTATGCTTCATACAAACTAATATTTCACCTCCATTGCTATAGAAATAGAGCTGTCAGAACATTGAGGTGAAAGCTGGTCCTCAGTAAAATTTGGTTTCAATCCCTTGTATGTTCTTTCAAGGAGGTTTTGGAGCTGGGTCACAATACTTATTATTGAGGGAAGAATAACAAAGTCATCCTCCATTGGGCATCAGTTACAATTTGGAGCTGGATCCAAAGTATTTGGATGGGCAAATATATCATTTGTATATTCAGAGTTCTCATTTTTCAGTGGACTTTTCAATTCATTCAGCTATGCAATTCAGAGATAATAAATGCTGTGGTTGCATATCATAATCTACCTTTTCAGTACACAATCATTCTGTATTTCACTCCCATTTTTGGCCACTTGCAGAATTTGTAAATGATTCTCCGTGCATTGTTCTATCAATGGGAGGAAGACATTCACCCTAATCAGCCTGTACCATGTTGTCAAGATGTATATATGGACATTGATTCTGATTTGACGTTGTCTTTTATTTAGCTTTTTTTGGGGCAGAGTTACTCCTTCAGGAGGGTTAGATTGTTGAGTGAGAATTGAGGTTCTTGGGTCCTTTTAAGGAGAAAGGTGGGATAAAAATGTTTTAAATAAATCCATAGTTTAACTAAGAATTTCCCATGGCATGTGTGGCAACATCGAACTTCCTTAGAGCAAATTGCAACAGATTCTGTAGCACTTTGGATTCTCTGAGGTCCCAAGGTACAAAGATTTTGAACTGTCTTTGCAGTATGGTCCCTAAAAACTACCAGCACATCTTGGCCTTTGCTTTTGCCATTCACGAGATCAAGAAGAATTCTAAACTGCTACCCAATGTCACCTTGGGTTACAAGATTTATGACAATTACTTTGATTCCTGGAGAGCCACTGAGACTATTCTGCATCTTCTGTTCCGGGAGAAAGGAAACCCCCTCAATTACAACTGTGAAAGGACGGAGCAAGTCCTGGCTGTCATTGGTGGGCTCACCTCCCAAAATTCCATGCAGATGTCCCATATTTTAAGCACCTACAATATACCACAGGTATGGTTTTAGAACTCAATACATGCCACCATATGGACACCCCCTTGAAATGTTCTTTGAGTTTCTTCCACAACCTGCTTAAAATGAACTGCCAAATTTAGAGCCTGAAGCTTGAGATATGTTTTTAGGAGGCTTAAGACAGCACATTAGAACTACAGGAGAAACCCTACTATCGGATATTCAGTGGGAACAAGAATTAAACATGTAGACAGTGGGAGACAGCAGAACACATGGTATCAAATCCTCATTTAGTCCTAGAATGGTGTTCTTAGAGAGTGTTCCAAAACACACAGAAAATATCATTTCAAGTCCTTATTTCACAAGGGAAACACACTTTGTTATCATGGCAGTGGTAACTCCTTGAAAATCCTGTTAAGGTTGCCATGATTCAGAAGTTCCTTTACAACACATAAAAACAAAAATAAAGGTAAGGTCCACTTATGTTGGGGGGAAAAGAGGAAAGGGTTTCTTAGTTTAAAATATATTGCATGCTTTTCAATTAGGTCAGCTACGGCTCTTTTGAAGAAGCCCTGAGTGACAACATTAAGTTTCCCTTTTTGTATCGGATGACCCCCAATGAAGAACCACAGTATGTAGGAATTGTTTCCCTACTCCAGTATTTTCGATGGAACTGGGTTGGCCTCATTGTTCCGGACGATGACAATGGAGATACCTTCCTTAGAACTTTGATACCAAAGCTGTTTGAGAGTCATATTTGCCTCGCTTGGACCATGATGATCCCAAGAGTATCTGTGTACTTACCGAATGAACTACTAGTTCAAAAAGTGGGGCCCATTCTGTCGACTTTCCGACTGATTGAAATCAACGTGGTTCTTGTGCATGGAGACAAACAGTCTTTGGAGGCATTATACCTCATTCTATTGTACTTTGAACTGTATGAGAGACCACCACAAAGCAGGGTGTGGGTGACGACGGCTCAGTGGGATTACACATCTTTACCGACTGGGATAAAACTGAGCTCAGAGTCACTCAATGGAACCTTGTCATTTGCCCTCCACACAAATGTGGTGCCAGGATTTCAGGACTTTCTGGAGAACATCAATCCATTTCACTCAAACATTTATTTCATTCCTGAGTTCTGGTTCACAGTATTCCGCTGCTCATTCCCAATGCATGACCTTCATTTTCGAGATGCAAACAACTGCACCGGCCAGGAGAAGCTCTCAGGTCTTCCTGGATCTGTCTTTGAAATGGGAATGACTGGCCACAGCTACAGTGTCTACAATGCTGTTTATTTCATAGCACACGCCTTGCACGCCATTAATTCCTTGAGAGCCCAACAGAAAGGAAGGAGAGATGGAGACAAGCAGGATCCTTGGAATATTCATCCATGGCAGGTAATTACATGAAAAAACAAGCTTAGGATCATATAAATAGCCAGGTAGAGCAAAATGCGGTAGGCCCTCCAGTTTGGGGAGCAGAATGGAAAAGTGAGGTCTTGCCTCATTACTCAAAGGGGAGAGAAAGGTCGCTGAACATGGACCTGACCTTCATGAATCCAACATTATTCTAGAGACTCTTAAGCTGAGGGCTATCACTGCTTAGTGATGAATGGAGTGATAAATGAGTTCATCTGTTCACATTTATTGGCCATCCATTTCATGTTTTCTGTGTTTTTCAGGAATGCCAGTCTTTGTTCTTTTCAGTCTCCCAAGACTAAGAAAACGTTTTTCACACTTGAGGATACAGTGTACTGTACAGTGTTTTGGCATGTTTCTCTCAGACAAACTGTAAACTTTTTCTTCCTCCAATTCAGCTTCACTGGTTTCTGAAAACTCTCCACTTCAACAATAATGCTGGGGAAGAAATATTTTTGGATGAGAAGGGGGACCTGGCAGCTGGGTTTGATATCATCAACTTCTTCATCTTTCCTAACGGGTCCTCCCAGAAAGTCCAGGTTGGACACATGGACCCCCTGGCACTTGCAGGCAAACAGTTCACTATAAATGGAAGTGCCATTGTGTGGAATCAGAAGTTTCATCAGGTGGGCCTGTTCAGACTGTAAATTGATTTAGTTGTACCTATTTAGACTGAAAGTTTGAGCTAGGTGTCACCTGCATTATGTTTCATGGGGAAAGGAGATTGTGTGGCCAAATATTTCTCTCAGCATCCATGGTGTGATCCATTAGCCCTCAAAATACCTGGGGATTTACAGAGAATGATGCCTTCCCCAAAACTCAAAAGTAGCTGCCTACCACAGTAGTAAATATTGTTGTCATCTCTCTACTATCCCTCACCCTGTTCTATGCTGAACCTGCCACTTCGGGGGAGCCATAGGAGTATTTAGGCAACTGTGATGCTGACATTAAAATTACAATTGTTCTGTGTTCAGGTGAGAAGTGATTATAAGATAAAAATGAGTTAGATTCTGTAACTTTCCTTCCCCCCCCCCTCTGTTTGTGAATGGTAGTGAGCAGAAGAAGGGATCCTGTATACCATCTTGACTGTTGACATTGGTGTCAACTACATTCAGGGTTCTCTTGCTAATTAAAGCTTGGTCTTCTTTTTCCTGCTAGGTATTGCAAGCAATATCAGTTTTTTCCTATGTGAGAGAATCCCTCTCACTATGCAATCTGTAATTCTTTTGATGAACCATGGTTTATAGGCCAATTGTGATGATTTCACTACCATCCTTTGCATTAGTTTAAAGTTTTCTATATAGGTAGGTTTGGGAGGGATTTATTTTAATATTTTAATTTATATCATTATAGAAATTTAGTTAATATTTTATCTCAATGTCCTGACTGTAAGCCATCCAAATGGCCTGGCAACTAGATGAGTGGGGTAAAAATTGAAATAAATGAAAGGAAACCTTGTTGTGCAGATTTATGCCACTGAACTTGAATGTTGTCATTAAAATGGATTCATAGAAGGGAGACAAATGGCAGATCAAACCAGAAGAATATTGAACGCAATACATTTTTTAACTAAAGAAAAAAATGAAAGCGGGGATAGAATCATCGAATCCACCCCCCTGTTCAATGCAGGAATCTAAATCAAAGCAGAACTGAAAGATGGTTGTCCAACTTTCTCTTCAACGCCTCCAGCGTTGGAGCCCTCACCACCTCCCAAGGTAATTGGTTCCATTGTCATACAGTTAAGTTTTTTTTCCTGATTTTCAGTCTAAATATGACTTCCTGTAATTTGAGCCCATTTTTATGTATCCTGTACTCTCAAATGCTCAAGAAGAAATCTTGCTCCTTCCCTGCTATCATGTTTCCCTTCAGTCTTCTTTTGTCAAGGCTAAGCAGGCCCAGTTCTTTCATTCTTTCCTCATAGGGCTTCGTTTCCAGTCTCCTAATCATCCTTGTTTCCCTCCTCTGAACTTGCTCCAGTTTCTTGGCATCCTTCTTAAAGTGTTGTGTCCAGCACTGGACACAGTACTCTAGATGTAGCCTAAACGCTGAATGGAGGGGTACTAGTACCTCACAGGATTTGGAGACTATACATCTGTTAATCTATCCTAAAATCGCATTTGCCATTTTTGAAGCCACATCGCACTGTTGGCTCATATTCAGCTTTTCATCTACAACAATTCCAATGTCATCATTAATCACAGCTGTTTGGAATTGTAGATAAAGAAATGAGATATTTGATAATACATGTAATTATGGCAGGGAGGATACTATATGGAAAATACTGGAAGAAGGAAGAGGTACCGTCTCTGGAGGAACTGGTAGAAAAGATACTGGAAGTGGCGGAGATGGATGTACTAACAGAAGCATTAAATGAAAGATCATCTCAAAAACGACTCAAAAAATGGGAGCGGTTTTCTAATTGGATCCAAAACATGGACTGGAAAGTATAGTTAAAAGAAGTATGAGAAGGTCCAAAGGAATGGAGAGAGTAGTAACGATAGATAGTCTGGAAAAATTGTTAGATCATTATCTTAGGTGATTTCCCTTTTTAACATAATTAAGTAAGTGGTTGTAAGAATACTCTTTCACTCTCTGGAATTTCACCCTTTCCCCATCCTTATTCTTTACTTCCTTCTTTCCTTGTACCCACACCCCAACCCTTACCCTTATTGAAAATGAATAAAAACATTTAAAATAAATTAATCACAGCTGTTTGGGGATAATTGAGAGCTCTGTACTCCCCTCACTGCAAGGTTCTATTGATCCACTGTGATCAACTTCATTCTAGGGAAGCCTTTGATAGCCACAGCATGTAAGGGAAGGGGATTCATTATCAGGGATGGGGACTTGAGTGGCAGGACTTGCCATCAACTCGAACTTAAATTGCACCAGTGCAAAAAACTCTGGGTTTTTCCCCCAATGATTTGGACTCAAATCATGACTCAGAACTCACCCATCCCCTCCCTTTTTTCTCGGGAAATAATGAACAAGGAAATGAGAGGGTGGTGGATGGTGTATGCCAACCTAAAGGGCTGGAGGAAATTAATGGGGAAAACCTAGTGGAGTCGAGGAGATTTTTAAGGGAAGATAAGGGAAAATCAGCAGAATTAATTAAAAATAGCCTGGAAGATCTATTGGAGATAGACCAAGTGTATAAAGATCTATTGGAGGTAAACCAAATGCATAAAATGGCCTCTGAGGACACAAAAGATGGCAGAATGTTTAGAAAGACAGAAACAAAAATTGAAAAAAGATTAAGAGAAGGAATTACTTAGAAAGATGAAAAAGGGAAAAACAAGAAGGTGGCCCTCAATGTTGGAAAGCATGTATGTACCTAACTTTTGGAATTGCAAAGAGGCATATCTTATATATTTAAAAAGAGAATTAAACTGAAATAAGGGAGCACTAATCAGGGTAAAGGCATAATATGGTGGGGTTTTTTTCTAAAGGCAAATTGAAGCTAGATATAAGGTTGGGTAAACAAATAGTACATAATGAACATGCATTAGATATGATATTGCTATAGACAGGATAGAAAATGTGGAGATAGAAATAGCTAAACAATTATACAAAGAAAATCTGTATAAAATGCTCTAGATAATATCTATTATGTGTTAAGAGCTTACTCAGTTATCATTGGTATAAATTACAAAGTTTGTCGGTTAAATCACCTAAAATTATATAGATTTGGAACTGGAATTACTTTTATTAAGTATGTTATTAGAGGATTTTGAAAACATGTATACTATGAGAGTAATATTATGATAACAGCCAATAGCGCCCTCTCCCTGCACGCAGAGCCCAGACAGCTCCTTGGTATACTTCTGAACTGCAGGCGATGAAGCGAGAGGTGAGACGGCTGGAGCGCAGGTGGAGGAAATCCCGCTGGGAGTCCGATCAAACACGACTTAGAGCCCATTATCGGGCCTATTTCGTGGCAATACGGCTGGCGAAACGGCAATATTTCTCCAGCCGTATTGCTTCCTCAGAATGTCATCCAGCAGAGCTGTTTCGGGTGGTCCGGGATCTTCTTCAACCGGGAAATCCGGTGGAGGTCCCGGACGGCTCATCAGCTCGCTGTGATGAGTTTGCCATTCATTTTGAGGGAAAAATCGCTCAGATTCGCAGTGGGTTGGACTCCACCGTTACTGCAGAATCAGAGGATGTGTCCAGTGTGCCGTACTTAGGTCAAGTATTAATGGATGAGTTTCAATTGTTGAGACCTGAGGATGTGGACAGGGTGCTTGGATCTGTCCGTTCTACCACCACTCCGCTCGATCCTTGCCCATCCTGGCTAATTGGAAGATCTGCCAGGGGGGTTTGCACCTGGGTCCAGGAGGCCGTGAACGCCTCTTTGAGAGAGGGAGTGGTCCCTACCACCTTGAAAGAGGCGGTAATTCGGCCACTCCTAAAAAAGCCTAACCTGGACCCAAGGCTGGTGGTTAACTACCGACCAGTGGCGAACCTCCCTTATTTGGGCAAAGTCTTGGAGCGGGTTGTGGCCGGGCAACTCCAGGCGCTGCTGGATGAAATGGATTTTCTGGATCCATTTCAATCGGGTTTCAGGCCGGGTTTTGGTACGGAGACTGCCTTGGTCGCCCTGTACGATGACCTTTGCCAGGAGAGAGACAGGGGGAGTGTGACCCTGTTGATACTCCTGGACCTCTCAGCGGCTTTCGACACCATCGACCATGGTGTCCTTCTGGATAGGCTGGCTGGGTTGGGAGTTGGGGGCACTGTTTTACGGTGGTTCCGCTCCTTCCTGGCTGACCGTGTCCAGAGGGTGGTGCTGGGGGACAGTTGCTCTGCCCCATGGCATTTATGTCATGGGGTTCCTCAGGGCTCGATACTGTCCCCCGTGCTGTTTAACACCTACATGAAACCGCTGGGAGAGGTCATCAGGAGGTTTGGGCTGACGAGTCAGCAATATGCTGACGATACTCAGCTCTACCTTTCGTTTTCCACCAATCCAGGTGAGGCGGTTTCTGTGCTGAACTCGTGTCTGGACCTGATAATGGACTGGATGAGGGTTAATAAATTGAAACTCAATCCAGACAAGACGGAAGTGCTGTTAGTGGGTGCTTCACCGGACAGGCTGGAGGGCCATTTCCCTGCCCTGAATGGGGTTACACTCCCCCTAAGGGACAGGGTCCGTAGCTTGGGGGTGCTCCTGGACCCCAGTCTAACACTGGAAGCCCAGGTGGACTCGGTGGCCAGGGGCGCCTTCCTTCAGCTGCGGAAATTATACCAGCTACGGCCCTACCTGGACGAGTGGAGTCTCATGACAGTTACACATGCACTGGTAACATCTCTCATAGATTACTGCAATGCGCTCTATGTGGGGCTGCCTTTGAAGACGGTCCGGCGACTGCAACTGGTCCAGAATCGAGCTGCGCGGCTGGTGAGTGGTGGGGCCGCTAGGGAACACATCAAGGCGATTCTGTTTAAATTGCATTGGCTACCAGTTGCTGCCCGGGCCCAATTCAAAGTGCTTGTTTTGACATATAAAGCCCTAAACAGCTTGGGCCCTGGATACCTGAAGGACCGCCTCCTTCCATATGAACCTACCCGGCAGTTAAGATCTAGCCAGGGGGCCCTTTTGAAAGAGCCGTTCTTCAAGGAGGTAAGAGGGATGGCTTGTAGACAAAGGGCCTTTTCGGCAGCTGCCCCCAGACTATGGAATGCCCTCCCGACTGAGATTCGTCTGGCGCCAATGCTGATGACATTTCAGCGCCAGGTCAAAACCTTCCTGTTCCAGAAGGCTTTTAATTGAAATAATATCAACTGTGGATCCTGATGGCAATTTTTAGAGTATATATTTTAATTGCATTTTGTTTTGTCTTTTTATTGTATTTTAACTGTTGTAAGTCACCCAGAGACCTTTGGGTAGTGTGGGCGGCATATAAGTTAAATAAATAAATAAATAAATAAATAAATAAATAAATAAATAAATAAATAAATAAATAAATAAATAAATATTGTATACTAAAATACATACATCAACGGTTTGAATGATCAAAAGATGTGTGGAATTTGGGGGGATAATTGGGAAGACACCAAGACGCAAAACAAATAATTGTAAGCAACCCATGTAACACGATGTTTGATAAGCATGAACCGAATGTAGATAGATTGAAAAACTAATAAAATGTATTTAAAGAGACGAAAACATGTTTTTAATATGGACTCAAACTTGAGGCTTGGGACTCGGGATTTGCTACCAAAGACTTGGAGTCAGACTTGGGACTTAGTAGCAAAGACTCAAACTGGGACTTCAGACTTGGACCCAAAATCTTGCCAACATCCCTGCACATTCATGTCTGAAAATCGCAACTACCAGTCTTACCAGCGATGTAACTCTATATTACTATAGCTAGTGTTTGTGGCAGTGGTGGTGTGTGTCCCCAACCAGAAGCTAAAAAGCATCTGTAAAGCTTTGTCATTCATAACCAAATGTGGCACATCTGCTTCACCCATCTTTCTCGTTACAAGGTGCCCAGTTCCACTTGTGTTGAGAGCTGCTATCCTGGGCAGAGCATGGCCATCCAACAAGGGAAGCAAGTGTGCTGCTATGATTGTGTGGAATGCCCTGAAGGGAGGATTTCAACACAGATCGGTAAGGGTAGGATTTCAGTGTTTCATATACAAAAACCCATCAATTGAAGGTCTCTCTCCCTCTTCTCCTGATACCAGGCTATGAACACATTTCCTGAAACAAAAGAGAGAAATACCATAACATGAATCAATGTTACTCTTAAAAAACTGAATAGAAATTCATGTTTTCTTTCCATCGTTTTCAGTCAATTGAAGATGAACATAAAAAGTCTTGTGTATTCTCTTTCTTCACTTTCCAGATGCAGATCAATGTGAGCCCTGCCCTGAAGACCACTATCCAAACCAGAACAAAAATTGGTGTATTGGTAAAAAGTTAAGCTACCTGTCTTACAGTGAACCGTTGGGAGCACTTCTGGTATCTTTCGCTCTCTTCCTTAGTGGGAACACAGTTGTGGTGATGGGAATATTCCTTTTCTACCGCCACTCTCTCATAGTCAAGGCCAATAACTGGAGTATCACCTGGGCTCTCCTCTCCTCTCTGCTCCTCTGTTTTCTCTGTTCCTTCCTCTTCATTGGGTGGCCTGGGAAGGTGACCTGCCTCCTGAGACAGATGGTGTTTGGCATCATCTTTTCTGTGTCTGTGGCTTGTGTCTTAGCCAAAACCATGACTGTGATTTTGGCCTTCATGGCCACCAAGCCTGGAAGCCAGATGAGGAGATGGCTTGGGAACAGACTTGCTTTGTCAGTCATCATCTTCCCTTCTCTCATTCAGACTGCCATTTGCACTGTATGGTTGGCCACCTCTCCCCCATTTCCAGAATCTGACTTGCATTCCCAGAGTGACACCATCACAGTTCAATGCAACCAAGGTTCAGATCTCATGTTCTACCTTGTCCTGGGTTTTATGTGGCTGTTGGCCATCATCAGCTTCACAGTGGCTTTCTTTGCCCGGAAGTTGCCCGACTCATTTAATGAAGCCAAGCTGATCACGTTCAGCATGTTGGTCTTCTGCAGCATATGGGCGTCTTTTGTGCCAGCCTACCTTGGCACCAAAGGGAAATACACAGTGGCTGTGGAGGTCTTCTCCATCTTGACCTCTAGTGGTGGCTTGCTGGGTTGCTTCTTCTTCCCTAAATGCTACATTATGATTTTCCGGCCTGAACTAAACACCCGAGACCAATTAGTAAGAAAAAGAAGTGGTGGTAATTTGGGGTTCAGGAATACCAATTTATGTGTACGCAGCTAAGAAGGAATTACAATTCTTTCAGAATACTTGACCAAGACATTGAAGAATTGTCTTAAGCCTACATTTTTGGCAAAACAATATAACTCAACACCTATGTAGTTCAATGTCTTGCTCAAAACATTAGTTGAAAAAAATGTGTACATTGAGAAAAATGTTTGTGTAAAAATAAACGTGAAATCTTGTTTGTATGCTTGCTATGTTCTTCAGTTTGAACTCACAGACTGGTGTGTTCATGGAATGAAACAGGTGTTTAATAAAATACATATATTACTCCTGCAGGCCAAATAACCTACTTAGTATCTCCATTCCTGACTGTGAAATTCTTTTCTTCTTAAGCTCTTTCCCTTAGAGATGTAAACACAAGATGGCTGAAATTATGGGTTTTTAGAGGGAGGATGAAAAATAATCATGGTTGTCTTGGAGTGCTTTTAATGGACAACCACTACCTATTTACACTCAAGCTGTTTTAGGAGACAGTGAGTCTATCATATGTTTGAGCATAGCCATCTCATTTTATTAAAATCAAGTTGTGCGATACATATAGCATTTTGCTACATGTTCCATAATGTGTGTGTACGTTATGTATGCATTGCATGTATCTCTATATATACGAAGACAACATTCTTGGGTCAAGGGCCCACAAAAATTTGAAATTTGTCCTTATTGTATCTCCTGTTGACCACAATGATTGTTATTTGGTAAAGCCATCTCCAGTGTAGATTGGACATCAACCAGCATGTTTTCCAACTGTTCCTAAGCCACTCCACATCAATTCAGACAATTAGGCCAAGATATAAAGAGATGGCCCACCTCAATGCAATAATCCATAGAGCTATTCTGCTACAATGTGTAGCAGGACACACCCTGAAGTGGTATTACTCTAAAATAATTTTTGTGGCTTATGCTGAAATTTGACATTTTATTTTATTTATTTATTTATTTTATTAGATTTATACCCCACCCATCTTGACAGATAGTCTACTCTGGGCGGCATTACAAAATTTAAAAACAATAGAAACAATGAACATGCAAAATCCAAGATGTAAAAATGTAAATATTAAAATATAGCAGGAGGGAAAGCCTGCCTAAATAGCCATGTCTTAAGTTTATTTCTAAAGACACCCAGAGAGGGAGCCAGGCGGATCTCTACGGGCAAGTTGTTCCAGAGGTGAGGGGCCACTGCCGAGAAGGCCCGGTTCCTCGTTCTTTCCTTCCGGGCCTCCCTCGGCGTTAGGCCCCTCAATCGCCCGGCCTGGCTAGAACGAGTGTCTCTGGCAGAACTGGGTGGGAGAAGGTGCCCTGCCAGATATCGAAGTCCTAAACCGTTTAGGGTTTTATAAGTAATTGTAAGAACTTTGAAATCGGAAACGAATGGGCAACCAATGCAAGGCGGCCAGCATGGGGGAAATATGTTGGTGCCTCTTCACCCCAGTTAGAAGTCTGGCCGCGGCATTTTGTACCAACTGAAGTTTCCGCGTCAATCTCAAAGGCAGCCCCACGTAGAGCGCATTACAGTAGTCTAATCTTGAAAAATCTTGGATGAAAGCTTGTACATTTTAAAAATTACTGGAATGAGTAGTGCTGCTGTTGGAAACCAGTACAAAACAATATCTAGAAAAGTTTGAAATGTTAGGAACTTTCTCAAGAAGCACAAGGAAGCCATTCAGACCCACCAGTCTCCTGAGGTGGACCATCTTATTTGTCCCCCTCTCTCGTCCAGAAGATATGAATGCCGATATGTCTACATTCTAGCAGGTGGTGATCTGTCCATGATAATAAACTGCAAAGCTTTCCTCTGCACCGAGATCAAGAAAACCAGTTCCAGAGTATATCCTGCAATATGAGTTGGGCCAGATATTCTCTGGGACAGACCCATGGTTGTCATAGATGACATGAAGTCCTGAGCTACTCCTGACATTGTTTTTATAGATGTTGAATTCATTAGGAGCTGATTATACTTCAATGCCAGTGGGTGGGCAGAACCCCTGCTTTGTTCTATGCCCCCATTTCAGCTAGACAAACTCAAAACCAACAAACTGTGGGGCATGGCAGCTGTAGAATGAAAGTATATCACAATATTCCTCTGTCTCTCCTGTGCCACCCAGGTCTTGTCTCTTGCTGGACAAAGAACTAGGGTAGGCAAAGCGTATTGAGAGTAGTCCTCCCGGCTTTGTCCAGTCATGTCCTTGTAATACAAGCCAGTTCGGCACACATATCCAAAATCAAATTCTCAATGGTTGTTATTATCCTCTTCATCTACCAGATAGTTAGCATCAGTATTTTCAATGCACAGAACAGGACACTAAGAGTACCTAAACTATTTGTAGTGGGGGCAGCCTGGGACCACCAGCTCCCTCTTGTCCTCACCTCTTGCATAGTAATGTTACTGGACCACCACCACCTGCATCTCCCCTATAAATCTGATAGATTTTAGGTAGACTTCAGATTTTTCTCGGAATGCCAGTGGAAATATCTGTGGGATTCTTTGGGAGATTCAAGCACCTAATTTCTGGGTCTGACATTGCTTTTATTGCTTTATTTCCTGCAATCTAGCTTTACAACTTTCTTAGAACTATCCACTTCTGTTGAGCAAGGAGAGCTGGCCAAGAGATATGATATCATTCATGTGATCATATTCCTAAATGAGTCCTTCTTGACAGTCCAAGTTGGAGCTTCTGTTGGTGAGAAGTTTAGCCCTTCTCATGGAGCATAGAGGAGATCCCCAGCAAGCAGTGTGACTAAAAGAGTGTTCTCTCATCCAGTTAACTAATTAATAATTCCTTGCAGTTTTGCATCCCACATTAAATTTGAATTCAATATTTATTTATTTGAAAGTTGAGCCATGGCAACTGGACTTCTTTCTTATTAGGTTGAAATGTTTCACTACTCAGAAGTAACTTCTTCAGTCTGAGGAGAGCTGGTAGGAGATCCCTGATATATCCTCCACATAGGTTTCACTTCCCCCTGGTCATTAGATGGACAAAGGGTTGTTAACAGTGGTCTTTTTGGTGGGTGTAGTCTTTATCTTTCTGGGGACGGATGAAAGGGCAGCATGATAAATAGGAGACAGATTGTGTCTAAGGCCTCCACCCCTGTTGAGTGAGGGGTTTTCTATAAGCACATGTACGGCCTCTCTGACTCTTCTCTCAAACCACCTATCTTCTTGGTCCAAAATGAATACATCTTGTTCATCAAACAAGTGTCCTTTGTCCTTCAAATGAAGGAACACTGCTGATTGTGGTCCTGAGCCACTGCCCCACATGTGCTGGGCCATTCTCCTGTTTAGTGGCGGTTTGGTTTCTCCAATGTAGAGCTCCAAACACTCCTCTGTGCATTGGACCACATATACCAGATTACTCCTCTTGTGTTTTGGTCTTTTGGGTGGATGAGTCTCTGCCTTAGTATGTTTGTGGGTTGAAAGCGCACAGGTATATGGTGTTTACTAAAAATCCTTTTGAGCTTTTCAGACACACCCACCATGTAAGGAATGACAAGGATTTTTGGTCAGCTCTGGGTCTCAGACTGTTCCATTGTCCTGCTGGGTCAGGACATTGCCTTGTTAAAGGCCCATTTTGGACATCCACAGGCCTTAAGGGCTGTCTTCAGATGTCTGTCTTCCGTCTTCTTGGCTTCTGTGGAGGTGGGGATGTTTGTGCTTTGTGGTTTAGCGTCCTGATGACTCCTAGTTTGTATTGCAATGGGTGATGAGAGTCAAACTAAAGGTATGGATCAGTGTGTGTAGGTTTTCTGTAGATTTCTATTCCTAAGCTGCTGTTGGATCCTATGATGACTGTACAGTCCAGGAAAGCCAGCCAGTTGTCTTTGGTGTCTTCCCTGGTGAACTTAATATTTGGGTCCACTGTGTTTATGTGGTCTGTGAAGGCCTGTACTTCCTGAATCTTGATCTTCTCCCAGGTATCATCCACATACCTGAACCAATGGGTCGGAGTCATCCCCTGGAAGGTGTTTAGTGCCTTCTTTTCCACTTCTTCCACGTATAAGTTGGCAACAATAGGCAACATGAGGCTGCTTCTGGTGGACAGGGTGTTGCCTTCTTCCAGTCTACTTTTCACAGTTGTTAGGGCATTGGGGGTGGGAATGCTAGCAAAGAGGGACGTGACATCTAAGGATACCATGGTTTCATCAGTATTTAGTTTCAGTTCCCTGACCTTGGATGCAAACAAAACTCCTCTGAGTTGTGAATGTGGTAGTACAAATGTCCAACTAATGGTGCTAAGATGGTGACCAGGTATTTAGCAATGTTGAAAGTTACTGAGTTTATGCTGCTGCTGATGGGTCTGACGGGTGATCCTTCTTGTGTAACTTGGGAAGTCCATAAAGGTGTGGGGAGGGGGGATCTCCAGGATACAACCGGTGGTAGGTCGCCCTTTTGATGGCATGGTCCTTTTCCAAGTGTTTCAAGCATTCTGGCACTTTCTTCCTGTAAACCTTGGTGGGGTCCCTCTTCAGTTTCTCGTATGTGTGTTTATCTTCCAAAAGTGAGCTTACTTTTCAATGGTAATCTGTAGTGTTGAGGACGACGATGCATCTTCCTTTGATCGCAGGCAATATGGTGATGGTCTCATCCCTGCTTAGGGATGTCAGAGCAGTGAAGTGAAACCAACATGGAAGATCTATCAGGGGTCTCCCACCAACTCTCCTCAGACTGAAGAAGCTACTTCGATGAGTAGCAAAACGTTTCAACCTAATAAGAAGTCCATAACTCAACTTCAAGATAACTTCACCTGGATGACTGAGAATCTTCACAGAAACATTTATTTATATTAACTTCCTACAGTCTCACCAGCTTATTGCTTAGCCAAGTCATATGGTGATGCCAGTAGTTAAGGTTGACTTCTTCTGAGGCTACAATATCAGAGTCCTTTGATACTGGTACCAAAAGGCCTTTATGGAAACAAATGTAACTTAGATGAGCACATAATTTTAGTAAGACTTCCACTAGTAGTGCTGTGCTGGGTTGAGAATTAATATTGGGAGGACAGACCACATGCCTTTTGGGTGGAAGACAATTTTTGTCCCTTTGATAATCTGGTAATATGATTATTTGGGTGACTGTAGTTAAAAACTCTGCATCTGTATTGTCTTTACAATTATAATTATAATATATAATAATCTGAGAACTGCAGAGCTGGAATTATACAAATAAGTAAACTGCATGAGTTTCCTACTTGTGAATTGGTTTTGGTTTTGATGGAAGGCAGAGACCATCTTTGACACTTTGAAAAAGACAATTTACACCCGTAATAACTTCCCCGTGGCTATGCCTCAGGTGACACCCAGTTCCATCTATGTCGAGAGTTTGCTACTCTAGACAAAGCATATGTGTCCAGACAAGGAAACAAGTCTGTTGCAATGATTGTGTTCAGGGCTAAATGAAGGGTTCTAGACAGACAGATAAAAGTTTTTAAATATGAAGGGAAAAAAGGAGGCCAGCAGAAGTAACATTACTGAAAAATACATAACCAATTATGGTTATGGTAGACAAAAAAAATTCCTCTGGCCAAAAGGTGTTCCGCACTTCCCAGCCATGCCTCCTCCATTGGAAGACCACTCAGAGACAATGCCCGGAGGAGGCGGGGCAGGGGTGCTGACTCTCAGTGGGGGCACACTGGAGAACGTGGGGCTGGGAAGCACGAAACGCCTGTTTGTCCAAAGGACGAACCAACACAAGCTTCTGAACCAGTGGTTTGTGCTCATCACTAGGGCAGAAAAATTATAAATGAATCTCAAAAAACTCATGGCAAAAATTGCCAGGTACAAGCTTCCCTTACATCCTTATGTTTAGCCACTTGCTGTTCTAGTTCCTTCATTTTTCTGACATCAGTGCAACCAGTTTGCACTTGCTACATGTGTACACTGTGTTTTTCCCAGGCATGAAGACAAGCATCGCACACACGTTGCAGCTCACCACCACAGAAATGCCTCTTTCCTCCATAATCTCTATTCCCATTTTACTTTTTTCTGTTTCCCTACGAGCACCCTTCCCTTTATCATGAAGGATGCAGGGAAAGTTCACTAACACAGAACTATGCCAAATATTTTGTAAGGATCTCCCCTTTGGCCTCATCTGCCTAAAATCTCCCTCTTTGCTCATTCTGGTTGCTCGCTCCTTGGAGTCTGTCCCCATTTTTCTTCTTCTGGTGTGCCCTGTTAGGGGACCATTTCTGGGCACCATTGTGGCACCATCCTTAGGGAATGGCCGTCCAGCAGAGCTGTGCCAGGCCCCCTCCCACCCAGCTTTCAACAGGATGATGAAGACAAGGTTGCTCACAGAAGCTTTTAAGGACATTCTCCCTTGAGTCACGACGCATTTCTGCCATCTGTCCTGCCATAGTGTAGGTTTAGCTTTTAGGTATTATGTCATATTTATTAGATGATATTTTGAGTATTTTTTGTTTATCACTGGTGAACTCGGATTGTTATATCATTTTATATTGACTGTATTTCCTTTTATTCTAGAAGTGCCTGACACTAATTGGGTGGTATCATCATCATCATCATCATCATCAATAATGTGCTGTCAAGTCAATTCTGACTTATGCTGACCCTTTTCAGGGTATAAGTATAATAAATAAATGAATAAATAAATAAATAAATACATTCAAAATGCTACTTCAAACCCATAAAGCCCTAAATGGCTTGGGTCCAAGCTATCTCAAGGACCACGCTGCTGTTTATGAGCCAGCTAAGTTATTAAGATCATCAGGAGATGCCTTCCTCTCAGTCCCACTACCTTTAAAGGTGTGTTTGGTGGGAACACAGAACAGTCTATCACTGTTCCCAGTTTCTGGAACTCCCTCCCACAGGAAGCTAGGCTGGTCTCATCTTTCCTGTCCTTCCACAAGCAGACAAAGACCTTTCTCCTCAGATGGGCTTTCCCTTAGTAATTGGCTGCCTGAGTGGGGGTTTTTTAATGGATTCTTGTGCCTTACTGCTTTGAATGTCTTTTTGGGGTTGCTTTTGTTTACCATTTTTTAATTTGATCCTTTTCAGTATTACTGTATTTAGCTTTAAATATTTTCTTTTAACAATGTAAGCCACCTTGGGTCCTTTTTAAGCAGAAAAGCAGAGTCAAAATAGTTTAAATTAATAAATTGATAAATTATAGACTAAAAACAAATCTCAACTTTTCTCCCCAAGAATTTGTACAGAACTGCCTTTTCTTCTTAGCTGCGAACTCGTAAATTGGTATTCCTGAACCCCAAACTGAAGAACATAGCAAGCATACAAACAAAAGGTCACATTTATTTTTACACAAACATTTTTCTCAATGTACACATTTTTTTTTTCAACTAATGTTTTGAGCAAGAAATTGAACTACATAGGTGTTGAGTTATATTGTTTTGCCAAAAATGTAGGCTTACGACAATTCTTCAATGTCTTGGTCAAGTATTCTGAAAGAATTGTAATTCCTTCTTAGCTGCATACTCATAAATTGGTATTCCTCAACCCCAAATTACCACCACTTCTTTTTCTTACTAATTGGTCTCGGGTGTTTAGTTCAGGCCAGAAAATCATAATGTAGCATTTAGGGAAGAAGAAGCAACACAACAACCCACCACTGGAGGTCAAGATGGAGAAGACCTCCACAGCCACTGTGTATTTCCCTTTGGTGCCAAGGTAGGCTGGCACAAAAGACGCCCATATGCTGCAGAAGACCAACATGCTGAACGTGATCAGCTTGGCTTCATTAAATGAGTCGGGCAACTTCCGGGCAAAGAAAGCCACTGTGAAGCTGATGATGGCCAACAGCCACATGAAACCCAGGACAAGGTAGAACATGAGATCTGAACCTTGGTTGCATTGAACTGTGATTGTGTCACTCTGGGAATGCATGTCAGATTCTGGAAATGGGGGAGAGGTGGCCAACCATACAGTGCAAATGGCAGTCTGAATGAGAGAAGGGAAAATGATGACTGACAGAGCAAGTCTGTTTCCAAGCCATCTCCTCATCTGGCTTCCAGGCTTGGTGGCCATGAAGGCCAAAATCACAGTCATGGTTTTGGCTAAGACACAAGCCACAGACACAGAAAAGATGATGCCAAACACCATCTGTCTCAGGAGGCAGGTCACCTTCCCAGGCCACCCAATGAAGAGGAAGGAACAGAGAAAACAGAGGAGCAGAGAGGAGAGGAGAGCACAGGTGATACTCCAGTTATTGGCCTTGACTATGGGAGTGTGGTGGTAGAGAAGGAATATTCCCATCACCACAACTGTGTTCCCACTAAGGAAGAGAGCGAAAGACACCAGAAGTGCTCCCAATGGTTCACCGTAAGACAGGTAGCTTAACCTTTTACCGATACACCAATTTTTGTTCTTGTTTGGATAGTGGTCTGCAGGGCACTTCTCACATTGACCTGCATCTGAAAAGGAAAGAGTAGTCTGAGCGTTATGAGCATATAGAAGTATTTCCATCTTCACCTACCACTGACTGAAAAATGCAAAGAATCCATGGACCTCTAACCATTTTTTCAACAGCAGCATTGATTTCTCTTTCAGAATGTTCTTTGGTTTCAAGAAATGCATTTCCTGATTTGGTATCAGGAATCCAGGGAGAGGGATCTTCAACTGAAAGTCTATGAAACTCTGAAATGCTTCACTTACCCATCTGGGTTGAAATCCTCCCTTCAGGGCACTCCACACAATCATAGCAACACACTTGCTTCCCTGGCTGGACAAACATGCTCTGCCCGGGATGGCAACTCTCAACACAGGTGGATCTGGGCAGCTTCCAATTAGAAAAAAAGAGTGTTTGGAATGTGCTGCATTTGTTTTTGAAGAACAAAGCCTTACAGATGCTTTTTAGCTTTCAGGTAGGGACATACACCTCCACAGCCACTATAGCAAACAGAAGCTAAGGTGATATACTGGCCAAAATGCCATTCTTGGCAGGACCGGCAATTGTGATTGCAGACATTAATGAGTACTTTCCCCTTCATTTTGGGGGTGTCAAAGGCTTCCCTAGAATGAAGTGAATCACAATGGATCAATGGAACCTTGCAGCACATGGAGTAAGCATCTCTTAATTACCCCAAAGACTCGTGATTGTAGACAACATTCAAGTTCAGTGACATAAAGTTGCACAAGAGAGTTTCATTTCATTTCATTTCATTTCCCCCCATCCATCCAGTGGCCAGGGCACTACTTCAAGCAGCTTACGATCAGTACATCATGATAAACATAAATTCAATTCAATAATGATATAAATTAAAATATTAAATTAAAAGCCCTTCCAAACTTAACTATATAGGAAATTCTAAACTAATGCAAAAGTGAAACCATAACAATCAACCCATAAACTGTGGGTCATCATAAGAGTTACAGAGACAAAAATTAAATTTCTACCACTGAATCATAGATATTACAGGTGCACAGGACTGCATCTCTGATATTGGATAGCAAGTTAAATCAACATTCTGTTGGCCCTTTCTGATAGGAGGGCATATTTCAAGAAACAGGCTATAACCTTCAGGAGGTTCTTGAATGACAGCTATATTTGGCAAAGTGATTGCTGATAGTTTGGATTTCCTCTTTGTCAAATATGGAGAAGATTGTACATGTACAGTACTTAGAAATCTCCTTTCTGTTTTCCAAAAACATTCCTAATCCACCACTATGTTACAGTTCAGTTTGAGAAAGTCATGAGATTCAAATCCTTCTGAAGGAATGTGAGATATTTGCTTTTGTATCCATGATTCAAAATGCCAGAATGGGAAGACTCTGAGAAATGGGGAGAACATGGAATCTATGTGGAAAAATCAGGCTTTTCTGTGAGTGTCTGGGAAAATCTGACTGGGAATGTGGCCATCAGTGTATGCCTAATCACGAGGAGGAAGTAACGCCTGCAGCTTAGCTCTTCTGAGGGCAGCCTCCAAAGCAAAGTCAGTTTGTTCCTTGGTACTGCACTAATTGGGAGATGATTTCAGCTGTGTAGAGGGAGAGAGCACAAATGTTTGTGAACATTTAAGGAAACCTAAATCCTGATTGGCAGACGATCTGGAATAGGACATTTAATGTATAAAAAGTGATTTAGATGTTCCTCTGATTGGCTTAGCTTGCCTCTTATGAGATGCTATGCTCACTTGCTGTCCTGCAATGCAGTGCCTGGAAGGATGTATTTTGTGTATCCTTATGCTGATTCTATGCTTGTGTGAGTATTAGATTAGCCTAGTTAGGGTGTGTTTCTCATGTGTTCTTCTGATCACCCTAGCTTTGACTCATACCTTATTTGTCCCTACCTGGTTATTATACACTCTATTATTTTTTTCAAACCTTTTGAAAGCCTTTTGAAAACTTTTTGGCTTCTTGGCTTCTTATTATCTTTAATAAAATTTTAAAATATCTCCAACTAACTGTCTGGGTTTTTGGCTGAGAGGAACGAGATCGTGCCAAGACCAACTATCAAGTGTTTTGTTATTTTTGGGGGAGGTGGCAGTCTACCTTGCAAGGTGGGTGAATTGGTTCTATGTGCTTAGCTTTGTACATTTTTGACTCCCTGGAAGCACTGCCAAGTCTGAGTAGATTATGGTGTAGGGAAGAACCAGTGCCGGGCTGGTTCCACAGACATCACCACAAAATGGATTAACTCAACCCAAATGAAATAGTATGGCTGAGTATTTAGAGAGGGACTCCCTGACATTGGATTCTGTCACACAGGAAATACCTGATATTATTCGCATTACCTTGAAGGAAAAAGACACCAAGCTTTAATTAGCAAAGCCATCCAGAATATTGTTGGCATCAAGGTCAACAGTCAAGATGGGTTACAAGACCCTTCTGCTGCTCACGAACAGAAAGTAAAGTAAGGAAAAACGCAGAATCTAACTCTTTTTTTACCCTATAATCACTTCTTCCTCGATCACAAAAGAATTGTAATTTTAATATCTATATCGTGCTTCCCAAGATACTCCTATGGATCCCTTGAAGTGGAAGGTTCGGCATAGAACAGGGTGAAGGAGATGAGAGAGAGATGGCAACAACACTGACCACTGCTGGAGGCAGCTGCTTCTGAATTTTGGGGGACACATAATTTTCTGTAAATCCCCAGGCATTTCGAGGACTGAAGGATCACACCATGGATACTGAGATAAATATTTGGCCACACAAGCTCCTTTCCCCATGAAACACAATGCAGGTGACACCTAGCTCAACCTTTCGGTCTAAATGGGTACAGCTAAATCAATTTACAGTTTGAGCATCCCCACCTGATGAAATTTCTGATTCCACATAATGGCACTTCCATTTATAGTGAATTGTTTGCCTTCAAGCGCCAGGGGGTCCATGTGTCCAACCCGGACTTTCTGGGAGGACCCGTTGGGAAAGATGAAGAAATTGATGATATTAAACCCAGCTGCCAGGTCCCCCTTCTCATCCAAAAATATTTCTTCCCCAGCATTATTGTTGAAGTGGAGAGTTTTCAGAAACGAGTGAAGCTGGATGAAGAAGGAAGAAAAGGTTTACAGTTTTAGTCAGAGAGAAACATGTCAAAGCTCTGTACAGTCTGAACATTCAGAAATGTTCCAGCCAAAGCACAATGGGTGATGTACTGAAGTGTGAACAACGTTTTCTTTGTCTTGGGAGACTGAAAGATTGGCGTCCCTGAAAAACACAGAAAACATGAAATGGATGGCCAATAAATGGGAACAGATGAACTCATTTATCACTCCATTCATCACTAAGCAGTGATAGCCCTCAGCTTAAGAGTCCCTAAAATAATGTTGGATTTATTCATGAAGGGCAGGTCCATCTTCAGCGACCTTTGTCTCCCCTTTGAGTAATGAGGCAAGACCTCACTTTTCCATTCTGCTCCCCAAACTGGAGGGCCTACCGCTTTTTGCTCTACTTGGCTTTTTATATGATCCTAAGCTTGTTTTTTCATGTGATTACCTGCCATGGATGAATATTCCAAGGATCCTGCTTGTCTCCATCTCTCCTTCCTTTCTGTTGGGCTCTCAAGGAATTAATGGCATGCAAGGCGTATGCTATGAAATAAACAGCATTGTAGACACTGTAGCTGTGG
The DNA here is from genome assembly GCA_037013535.1 of Intellagama lesueurii. Lineage (NCBI taxonomy): Eukaryota > Metazoa > Chordata > Lepidosauria > Squamata > Agamidae > Intellagama > Intellagama lesueurii. The sequence goes on along the minus strand of JBAJHW010000006.1, from coordinate 9,639,066 downwards.
CCAGTCATTCCCATTTCAAAGACAGATTCAGGAAGACCTGAGAGCTTCTCCTGGCCGGTGCAGTTGTTTGCATCTCGAAAATGAAGGTCATGCATTGGGAATGAGCAGCGGAATACTGTGAACCAGAACTCAGGAATGAAATAAATGTTTGAGTGAAATGGATTGATGTTCTCCAGAAAGTCCTGAAATCCTGGCACCACATTTGTGTGGAGGGCAAATGACAAGGTTCCATTGAGTGACTCTGAGCTCAGTTTTATCCCAGTCGGTAAAGATGTGTAATCCCACTGAGCCGTCGTCACCCACACCCTGCTTTGTGGTTGTCTCTCAAACAGTTCAAAGTGGAATAGAATGAGGTATAATGACTCCAGAGACTGTTTGTCTCCATGCACAAGAACCACGTTGATTTCAATCAGTCGGAAAGTGTACAGAATGGGTTCCAGTTTTTGAAGTAGTCGTTCTTCCGGTAAGTGCACAGATACTCTTGGGATCATCATGGTCCAAGCGAGGCAAATATGACTCTCAAACAGCTTTGGTGTCAAAGTTCTAAGGAAGGTTTCTCCATTGTTATCATCTGGAACAATGAGGCCAACCCAGTTCCATCCAAAATGCCGGAGTAGAGAAACAATCCCGACATACTGTGAATCTTCGTTGGGAGTCATCCAATAGAAGAAGGGGAACTGAATGTTGTCACTCAGAGCTTGTTCAAAAAAGCCATAGCTAACCTAATTGAAAAGCATGCAATATATTTTAAACTAAGAAACCCTTCTCACTTTTTTCCAACATCACCTGACCTTACCCCAATTTTTGTTGTTGTTATGTGTTGTCAAGAAACTTCTGGCAACCTTAATAGGGTTTTTAAGAAGTTACCACTGCCAGAATAACTGTGTTTCCATCATGAAACAAGGATTTGAAATGATGGTTTCTGTGTGTTTGTGTATAATCTCAAAGAACAACTTTATAGGATTAAATGAGGATTTTGAAACTATGTCTTCTGCTGTCTCCCAGTGTCTGCATTTTTAATTCTTTATCCCACTGAATATACATTATCAGAGTCTCTCTTGCAGTTCTAACGTGCTATCTTCAGCCTCCTAAAAACTCATCTCATGGTTCAAATTCTAAACTTGGCAGGACCTTTTAAGCAGGCTGTCAAAGAAATTTAAGGAGAAGTCCAAGGAGGGTTTCTCCACATGGTTGCATGTAATTCTAAAACCATACCTTTTAAAAATATATAATTTTTATTAACTTCCAAACAATAAAAAAGACAACAAGCAAAATAAACACACTAACAAATCAACTTAAACTAAACAAAACCACAATTATCACCCCTGTCCACCCTTAGAACTAGTTAAAATTTATATTTTTAATCATATTTCATACCGCCCCATTTCTCTCCAAAAGTATATTGATTCTTTTCCAGGTGCATACCCTTTGCTCCCCCAGCCCGGAAATAAAGAGGCGAGACACAGGTTGTTGGGTTAAAACTTGGGCCACAACTTTATTATCTATTTAAACGAGTCCCCCAACTACAAGGGGGCCTGACCGTAGTGCAATATACTTCTCAATCCGGAGTAGCCTATACGTCCGGACCATTCATAGAGCAGGGGGAGCACCTATTTCTGAATCGTGCTGTCCATTGTACAGCACGCATTCAGGTGCTCTGTGCTAAGGGTACCCCCACCTTCTCAGCCCACCGAGTCTCGTGACCCTAAGTGGACTGCTGGCCAGGAGGTCCCCCTATGGAAATCCACCTCTCATCCGATGCCCGACTGGCTCCACCTGACAGAGAGATGGCATAATTCTCGCACCACGTGTTCACCAAGAACTCACCCCAACTCTTGTCTTCACACTACCTGCCACGGCCTGGGGCTATTTATATGCCCCAAGCCCGCCAACCAAGCCGAAAATTTCGCCTCAAAGGCCCCCTTGAGAAAAAGGGGGCCCATACCCAAGTCCAATAAGTGAAAACCGTCACTTCTATACAGTTCTCGCCGGTGGCCTGTATGTCAGGATGCTGTATCACCGATCCAAGGCTAGCCCTAATGGCTCAGCTAACTTCACAATTGATGCCATGCCTTGCGCGGTTGATACACCTAGTATTGCAATCAGCCCTCCAGACCAAACATGGTATGTTATTAGACCATAACCTAAAGCTGCAGCTGTGGACACTGCACCTATTCTAAAGAAATGAGTGCCAAATTTCCAGCCTTCAATGCCTGCTGCCTGAAGCCCCGAGAAGTAACCGTCCAAAACTGATATCTTGTAAGGGCGAGCCATCTTTATGGTGAAATAAATCGCCACCTAAATTACCTTTTACTTGGACAAATTCCAAAATGGACCTAACCTGGCAAAGTTCTTTTACAGAACAAATCCCCAAGTTTATAACTTGGCCCTTTCCAGACTGGTCGCTGAACAAGAAATTTAGGGGACATTGTTGTGCGCTTATCATCTCGCCTACCCCCTTTCCTTGCCCCAACCCTCAATCATCATTATGACTCTGAAAACTCTGGCAGGTTCAGGACAACCGTGTGCCTTGGCATAGAAAGCGAGGGTGGACATCTTCCCTAAATGGGGAGCCAAACCTTTCCGATGGAGATGAACTCCGTACTAGCAAATGGTCAACTGTTATACGCCATGGTCTACCCATGCCTTCTGCACTGCAAAAGTAAAATTCCTCACATGCAGCTGCATAGCTGCACCTGGTACTGGGAGCGATTGCTAAACTGATCGCCCTGTCTGCTTCACTCCTCCAATGCTCCATACCTCTTGAGGCAATGTCTGTGGATGAGCTTGAGCTTCTGGGGCAAACGCCCTGAACCAGTCGATCTATTGACGGGACAGGGCATCAGCCAGCTCATTCTTATACCAGGCACATGACAAGCCTGGAACACGATACAGTGGAACCTCTACTTACGAACTTAATCCGTATTGGAATGCTGTTCTTAAGTTGAAACATTCGTAAGTAGAGGCAAAATTTCCCATAGGAATGCATTGAAAACCATTTAATCCGTTCCGGCTGTTTTTCGTTCTTATCTAGAGGCGCCGTTCGCAAGTACAGTGGTGCCTCGCTAGACGATTGCCTCGCAGGACGAGGAAATCGCTACACGATGCCTTTTTGCGATCGCTACTGCGCTTCGCAAAACGATGGTCTCCTATGGGGAATTTTCGCTAGACGATGAGGTTTCCCCATAGGAATGCGCCGACTAGTGGTCAAAAGCTGTCAGTGCAGCTGTCAGTGCATTCCGACGGGGACCCGCACTCGCTAGACGATGTTTCCCTATGGGAGATTTTCGCAAGACGACTTAGTCTTCCCTTGGAACGCATTGAAGAGATTTCAATGCATTCCAATGGGAAAACGTGCTTCGCTAGACGATGTTTTCGCAAGACAGCGATCTTCGCGGAACGGATTAACATCGTCTAGCGAGGCACCACTGTAGAGGCATTAGTTCCCATAGGAACTAATGCAAAGCCAGTTAATCCGTACTCTACCACTAGGGGGAGAATATTTTTTTTAACCTAAGATGACCTAAGGTTAAAAAAGGGGCAGGAAAGTTTTTTTTTCGGTTCGTAAGTTGGAGCTCCGTTTGCAAGTAGAAGCAAAATTTAGCGAATGGAGCTGTTCGTAAGTTGGATCGTTCGTAGCTAGGAACGTTCGTAAGTAGAGGTTCCACTGTATTATACACCAAACAGCGCAGCATAAAAGGCTCTCACCAGTCACAGGACTCTCGGTGATTTTGACATGAGGGTGTTCACTACATGTACTACTGCCCTATTGTCACACCAAAGGTGACTGCTGAATTGGCCCAAGATCGCGGGTGACTTCGGAGTCACTCCATTCCATTGGCCACAGACCTGCACACAATCGGCCTCTAACATAAATGCCATACCCTGATGACCCAGCAGCAGCTGAGTGAACTTGAAACTCTGCCCCCAAGCACAGCTCATCTCCCGTCAAATAGCGCAGTGGAAGGCCCGCAGCAGTCTCATAACCCTCTGCAATTTCGATGTGAGGGTATTCACCGCATGGACTACTGCCATATTGTCATACCAAAGGTGACTGCTGAATTGGCCCAAGATCGCGGGTGACTTCGGAGTCACTCCATTCCATTGGCCACAGGCCAGCACACCATGCCTCCCGGTAATACCAATGACCCAGCAGCATCGGAGAGAACTTGGGACTCAACTCCCGAGCGCAACTCATCTCACCAGAATAAAATTACTGTCGAATCCATCAAGGAACTGCAGCCAGGTTCGCAGGTAATCCCTCATGCCTGCTGCCAATCTGTTTTTTTAAAATTTTTATCCATGATGTGGTCTCACTAAACCACTCATGGTCCCACAAAGCCGTCTCAAAAAAGCCCCACCAGAGGCAATGACTTCACTAACAAAGTTGAGGTGACCCACCACCTCCTGTAGCTCCCTTAGCGTAACTTTAGTATGTTGTAACAAATTCCAAATTCGAATCCAAAGGTCCACCAATTTACTATCCGGCAGTCTGCTGGATTGCTGAATAGTATCTAATTTGATCCCCAAAAAGGTAATTGGGTAGATGGACCCTACTCTTGATGCCCTTAACAGCTCACAGATTCTAAACATCCCACAAATTGCACAAAGTGTCACGGTTTTAATTAATTTGACTTCAAATTGCCCCTTGTAAATCTCCTCTCAAACCTGACCTACTTGAAACTGGTTGTTTGTTTGTTTGTTTGTTTGTTATTGGTGACATAGGGTTGGTGTTATAGGCCATAGTCTACCCGAGCCTATTTCACATCAAAATGCAAAAAATTCTTCACAAGCAGCTTCGTAGCTGCGCCGGGTACTAGGAGTGAGATAAACTTCCTGCCCTGCTGGCTTCACTCCTTCAATGCTTCATGCCTCTTACGGCAATATCTCTAGTTGAGCCAGAGCTTCCTGATCCAATGCCCTGAACCGGTCAATCTGTTGACGGGACCAGCTCACCATTTATGCCAAGTGTATGGCAATCCACTCAAGGATATACTCAAACAACGCAACGTGAAGGCTCACCAGTCACATAACCTTCTGAGATTTTATGAGGGTATTCTCCACAAGGACCACAGCCATGTAGATACCCAAATCATGATGGCAGAATTGGCCGAATATCTGTCCCCAGCCCTAGGGCTCCTAATATTGGAATTATCTCTAAGAATGAAAGATCACGGGGACTTCAGAGTCACTTCGTACCATCGGCCATGAGGCCAGTCTCCATCGCTTGAGGGTGATACCTCCACACCGCCATGTGAGCACCAAATATAACGCCAGTATTGGTCCAATGTCAGCTCGTAGCCATAGGGCTCCCAATATCGTATTTAAGATCCCAGGTGACTCCAGAGTCACTCCTTCTAACAGCCATGAGCCAGCCTTGTCACTTGTTATGTGATGCCTCCACACAGCCGTGTGAACACCAAGGACGGCAGTATTGGCCCAGATGTCAGCTCTCAGCTGAAGGGCCCCTATATTGGACAAATTTCCAGAATGAAATCGTAGGTGACTTCCAAGTCACGCCTTTCACTCGGCCCTAAAGCGCTCCGTCGGCCCCTAAAATCCAGTATCCCGTTGGCCCAGCGGCCACAGATGGGACCCAACACTCTGCACCTAAACGCCCTCATCTCTCCGGAACAAAATTTGACACCATAAGGGAGTGCACTCTGAGGAATGAAAATGTACCCCGTATTCGGGATTGCAGTGTAGTTAGGTTGCTGCAAACCTTCAACAAGAAACCCAGCATCTGACTGTGGGAAGACCACTGTGGGTACAGTGCCGTCCCGCTTCGAAGCCGGTACGGGCACCACCAAAAGTGGGAGAGCTAATGCCAAAACTGTTAGGCAGTAAACTGGCATTTAGTGGAGAGAGAAAAACTGGTGGATTGACCAAGGCCGAGTCCCTTTCATGTTATAAATGTGTTGTGTAGGTGCAGACTCACCTGAAAAAACACCACGGCCGGGATTGCCACACTGGCTGGAGGCAATTCAGCCACCCGGTGAATGGTGCTAGGAAAGGCACAGACACCGTTGATTCTATCAGAGGCTCAAGTATGCCTCCCATTTGAGGTGCCACCCGTCTCAGCATCAATAGTAAAGGACAGAGGGCTGATCTGTGAGGAACAGTGGAAGCAGCCCCCTTGGATGCAGACCACTCTTTCTCTGGTGCAGATTTGATTTTGACAGCCTCTGAGGCTCCCTTGAGCTGCTTCTGATCTAGAGGTTATAGCACAAGGAGAGAGAAAATTCAGTGTTTTTGTACAAATCCTATGCAGCATAGCTGTGCCTACACTGGGAAAAACATGGTTTTGATGAACTAATTCATATTTCCCCCTGGATTCAAGCTATCTCAAAGACCATATCTCCCATTAGGAGCCCTCTCAGGTGTTAAGATCATCAGGAGAGGCCTTTCTCTCATTCCTGCTACCTTCACCTGTGCATCTGATGGGGACGCGGGAGAGGGCCTTCTCTGTGGCTGCTCCCAAACTTTGTAACTCCCTCCCACTGGAGGCCAGGCTGGCCCCCTCTTTGCTATCTTTCCACAAGCAGGCAAAGATTTTTTTCCTTCAGGCAAGCCTTCCCTCAGTAACCAGCTACCTGTGTGTGAATTTTAGATAGATTGGTATGCATTACTGCTTGACCGGATTTTAGTACTACTTGTGTTTTCCCTTTTGTGTGTTTTCCATTTCTCAGAAGGTTTTCTAAATTTGGTATACTTATTGATCCTTGCCTTAATATTGCCTGTTAATGATGTAAGATGCCTTCTCGTTCATTGTTCATAGTTCTAAATATTGTCTTTTAATGATGTTAACCACCATTGTATACTCATTGTTTTCAACTTTCAATATTGCCTTTCACTGTTATAAGCCACCTTGGATGCTTTTTAAGGAGAAAGGCGGGGTAAAAATATTTTAAATAAATAAACAACATATAAATGAACTTCCAATACCCCTCCCTTTCTCCCTTTCACTCTCTCTCTCAAAAGATAGATATTTTGAGACCAAACAATAAGTGTGGAAACAAACACCGCCCTCAAATGCTAGTCCCCCTGAAAAAACACACTCCTTCCCAACACGTGAAAACAAGGGAAGGGGGGTGCAATCTTAAACTCTCCCCCCCGTAAAGTCCAATATATAAATAAGCAATAGCAACTAAAGTAATCTAAAGTAACTAAAGAAAGTAAAGAAAAGGTGGGGGTGGGGGGAGTGCGATCTTCAACTTCCTTCCCCCCTTAAGCAAGGAAACTCTACATTTAAACCATCAAAGACACTTTACAACAAGGAAGTAATGAATGAAAACAGAGAAATAGCACCAGCGAAGTAGCGCTGCTGAAGAGTAACCCAAATCCTTGCTGAGAAAAGCAGCCTCGTGCGTGGAAAACCAATTAAGCCTGTCTCCTTATTCATGACCTGTTGTTTAATTACTACTATGATCTTTAAACAACATTCCAATACTCCTTCCTTTCTCTTTTCTCTCTCTCTCTCTTTAATAGTTAATGAGACCACAAAAGAGGGGTGGGTCAAACAATAAATGTAAAACAGCCAAAACGCTCCCCTTACATCAGGGGTCTCAAACTCAATTTACCTGGGGGCCGCTGGAGGCAGAGTCTGGCTGAGGCTGGGCCGCATCAGATTTTCCGCCAAGCGGAGCAAGAGCCCGAGGAATCTGCCCAGGAGTTTCCTTAGCCCGGCTGGGGCTCCGAGGAGGAGGAGGAGGAGGGGCGTGCGAGCCCTCGTCGCTGGCCACGTCCCCCTCCGGCTCCTTCTTCACTACCACCAGCAGCAGCAGCAGCAGGACGAAGAAGCGGAGAAGGGAGGGAGCGCCAGCAACCGCCTAGCCGGGGGAGGGGAGGAGGGCACGACATAAAATTTAAAAAAAAACCCTCACAGAATTCGCCTTGCCAAAGGCTTACATGCTCATCCCCACGACAATCACCCTCCGTTCCCAACACGTAAAAACAGAGGGGGGAGGGGGTGCGATCGAACCTACTCACCCCTTGCAAAGCCCAATGTATAAATAAAAAAGTAGTAAATTAAGCTTATGAAGGAAGTAAAGAGAGGTGGGGGTGAGGGGGTGCGATCTTCAACCTCCTCCCCCCCCCTTAAGGAACAAACTCTAAAGTTAAAGAAGAAATAACTTTTAAAATAAACTGATCAAATAGAAACCAGCTGGGAAGCGCTGCAGAGCAACCCAAATCCTGGATGGGAGAAGCAGCCTCGTGCCGGGAAAACGAAACGGCTTCCTGGCTTGGCTGCAGGCCTCGCTTCTTCGCTTGCAAAACGGCAAAGAGGCTTGAGCTGGAGGGACCAAAAGGGCTTCTTCAAAGCTCCGGCCCTCCTCCCCTCGGAAAGCGGCCTAATACAAGGGCAACGCCGCTCTCCAGGTGGGAAAGCGAAGCCTCCCCGCCATGGTAACTCGGCACCATGGCCGAGCGATCGTTGTGCTTCTGCAACGCATGTACCAAAAATAAATTCCATATATCCTTAAATCATTACATTTCAATACCTGTGGTATATTGTAGGTGCTTAAAATATGGGACATCTGCATGGAATTTTGGGAGGTGAGCCCACCAATGACAGCCAGGACTTGCTCTGCCCTTTCACAGTTGTAATTGAGGGGGTTTCCTTTCTCCCGGAACAGGAGATCCAGAATAGTCTCAGTGGCTCTCCAGGAATCAAAGTAATTGTCATAAATCTTGGAACCCAAGGTGACATTGGGTAGCAGTTCAGCCTTCTCAGCGATCTCATGGATGGCAAAAGCAAAGGCCAAGACCTTCTGGTAGTTTTTAGGGATCACACTGCAAAGACAGTTCAAAATCTTCTCACATGGTGACCTTAAAGAATCCAAAGTGATACAGAGTCTGTTGCAATTTGCTGCTTTGTGGAATCAATTTGAATGTCCCCCATTCCTCTTCTACCTCCATACTTTCCCTTGTCTTGTGAGTCATTGAACTAAAGGAGAATATTTTTTCTATTATGTTTCTGAACTCTTTCAATTCATTTTAAAGCTGATATGCACCTACACACCTCACTGAGCAGTCAAACCCTCCTATTCAATTATCTCTGCCTGAAAAGAGTTAATAAAATCAAATAGGAACCCATGTCCCTATATATATCTTGATGACATGGTACAGTCAGATTAGGATGAATATCATCCTCCCATGGACACAAAAATGTACAGAGAATCATTTACAAACTCTGATGGTGGCCAAAAACGGGACTGAAATGCAATGTAGTGCACGGAAAAGGTCTTTTATGATATGCAACCAAAGGATATATAATCTTTGAATTGTAAAACAGAATGAATTGGAAAGGCCACTGAAAAATGAGAACTCTGAATATATGAATGATACATTGCCCATCCAGAATGGTTCCAAAGTATTTTTACCAGCTCCAAATTGTAACTGATGCCCAATGGAAGACCCCTTTGTTATCCTTCCCTCAATGATGAAAATAACCCAGCTCCAAAGCCTCCTTGAAAGAACAGGCAAGGGATTGAGACCAAATTTTACTGAGGACCAGCTTTCACCTCAATGTTCTGACAGCTATATTTCTATAGCAATGGGGGTGAAGTATTAGTTTGTATGAAGCATACCTGGATCAACATCACATTTCTTAACAACAACAAAGAGAGAGAGAGAGCCTAAGATCTACTTACTAACCAGTCCTGAAAGATTGTGGGTGTTTCTTAAATGTCTCCATGAAGAAGCTGCCAAGTGCTATGGAAACAAATCCACCAATGATAACCTCATTTGAAGGATGAACATCTGAACGCATCTGGGTTCCTGACTGCCAATCACCCATGGAGTAGGTGAAACTGTGGCTGGAGCACCAGTGTTGTAGGAGCAGCAGCAGTGCTGCTGACAAAGATCTAGACAAGTTCCCATCGGACCCCATGAATGATCTTCCACAGTAACCAATAATAAACTCTATCAGTCCTAGGAGAAGACACTGAAGAACCTAGACTGACAGACCATCTTTTGCCCAGATTCTGAGTCTGAGATGGTTTGAGTTGTTTGGACAGTGTTCTTTATATTATGAGGGATGTTTTTCCTCCTTTTTCTCTTCTTTCAAATGCAGGCTTTTGTTTTCCTCATGGGATTTGAAGAGCAGAGGCACTGCACAAAGCTATTGTAATAATTGCAAGGATGATAATCAAGCCTCAAAATATGTCTTGATGTTTTTCTGTTAGACCGTCAGGCCTACATTATCTTGGACTTATCAAAATCTAGGGAGTACAGAATAGAAGATAAACAAACTCAGGAAACTCCGTATTGTAGCTGGACAAAAATTAGAACATTAGTATATTATACAGAAAAGTATCAATAAAAATGTATCACCAACTGATATCAAACCATCAAACAATATTTGTAAACAATGTTGTGTTTTATGCTAAGCAAGTAAATAATATGATAAAGTTCTCCAATGCAAATGTATGCAGTCCAGGTATTGACTCATAGAAAACCAAAAACTAGGGTCTGGAAGTGTTGAGTTAAAAAGTCCCTTCAAATGTGCAGTCAAGGTCTTGGATCCTTGGGGTAATGTTGACGAGCTCTGAGCATGAAAGATTGTCCACTAAGCTCATTTCGTAGTAATTTAACTTCTTCAGAAGGAGAACTAATATACTAATGTTCTAATTTTTGTCCAGCTACAATACAGAGTTTCCTGAGTTTGTTTCTCTACTTTATCTTGGAGTCTGAAAACTTTGTTGAAAACTGCAGAGGGAGAAATCAGCCTCCTGGCCATTGACCTGAATTCTTGAATAAAGAAGAATTTCTCAAAGACTACTGGGAAGGAGGAGGCTGGAGGTTGTCCATGTTGCCTCTGGATCCTGACCATGTGCCATGACAGCTGCCTTCAGCTGAGTGAGGTCACTAGTATTGTTGATCAAGGATTGGAAGGGTGTTCTGAGGCCTCTCAGATCTCTCTCCTTCCCATGCATTCTGATTTGTTTTTCAAAGAAAAAGAGAACAGTTTAGCTGGAAGGTGAAACTTGGTCCTTTTGCCAGCAAGCCAGGATTTTTGCTGCTGAACTTCACTCTGTTTTTGGCACAAGTCAATGAGACCAACATAAAAAGAGACACTTCTAGTCAGAAGGCATAAATATTCCAAAAGAAGAACCAAGCAGTAGCTTTGGGAAGTCCACAAGCATGAATGCCCCATACACTGCCCGACAGTTGATAGAGAGGCAAGAGAGATCAAGGGCCTGCTGTGATCAGGTCTGTGAGAAGGGAAAGTAGCATATTTGCATGTTTATTTTGAAAGATGACGAGGTCTCTGACTCACCTGAAGCCTCATTTTGTCAGCTATGGTAGTATCAGTGCTAGACGATTTGTTGACCACCATTGTGGGGTGGCTTCTCCTTCCAAGGGCCCCTGGTAGTGGGACTGGAGCTTCCCACCTTAGGATTTGAACTGGCTGATGATATTGGCAGGAGTGTAAGTAGTTCTCCAGTAAGTAGAGAACTACATCTTCCTGGATGTAGTTTCCTTACATCCAGGAAGAATGTAAGGAAAGAGTTTTCAATCCCATCCATCTGGGGAGCTTAAATAGCATAGCTGGCACTCAAGAACTCACTTCAGCTTTAGAGCTTCTCCTGCCCTTCCTTCCTTTACATTTCATGTTTGCTTTGTCAGTAAAGTTAGTTACATATCACAACTTAGTTGTTGTTGTTTTTGAAACATGTGAATGGATGCAAGGGGTAGTGGGAAGGACTTGCAGTGGTTGAGTTCCCACCTAGCTGGACCCACTTGGTAAGGTGGGGTGGAGATGTCATGTTCATGCTGAGCTTGGGGGGCTGTTCTATACTCTCTGCCCTGTTAGGGAACCAGCAGGACAATAGAATATATTAAAACCCTGAATATGTCTCCTTGGGAAGCTTCAGACACAAGGCTGGGTGACTGATGGCGATACATTCCAGAGCCATTGGCAACTGTATCTAATAAAGTTGTGGCCAAATTTTATATCAAAATTATGCAGTGCATTTGTGGCTATTTATACTCATTGACAGTTGCATGATGCTTTGCGAACCAGATTGCTCAGTAGCGCTCTGATTTGAGCACTGTTGTTGGTACAGCCTCAGTGGATGGACTTTATTATGTTTACTTTAAGCTCACTTATTTAAGATGCTGGCCATAAATGACCCGGTGTATTGTTAAAAATTTAAACAGGAAATGTCCATATAGGCATTTCAGGGCTTGGTGGAGTTGAAGGACATAGGGAAGCCCTGGAAGTTGCAAAAGTGGATCCTTTGAGGTCCAATTCAACTACATGGAATTCAGTTTTGAAATGGGGAGGGCTCTGTGATTGCCCCGAAGGCCCTCGGGATTGCATATACTGTAGCCTGTCTGTTATGTTTTGTTTACCCCACCCAAGAGCACTGAGTCAAATAGCAGTAATCTTGGAGAAAGAAAAGAAGCACATCTTGTCTCATTCATACTGCAGAGGTCAAGAATCTTACCAAGGCTTGAACATTTCTCATTGTGGTATTTTGTAGTACTGAGACAGCCTGCTCAACCGAGGACTATCAGAAGGCTCTCAAAGCTATATGGCAGGTACATTTGGGAGAAGAAATCAATGTTGAGGTGTGGAAGAATATAAGGGACAAAAGAGGCTGTGGAGGTCTTCTCCGTCTTGACCTCTAGTGGTGGGTTATTGGGTTGCCTCTTCTTCCCTAAATGCTACATCGGGATTCTCAGGTCTGAACACTCAAGAGCAATTAGTAAGACAAAGAAGTGGTGGTAATTTGGGGGTCAAGGATGCCCCCCAAATGCAGCTAAGAAGGAAAGGCAGTTGTGTCAAAATTCTTCAGGAGGAAAGGGAAGAATTGTATTTAGGCTATATTTTAAGCAAAACAGTTTAATACAACACTTTCCTGAGCGCCAACTATAAAGGTCAGTGCCTATTGTTGAGGCTGTTTGGAGGAGGTCTGGTGCTAGCAGCCTTAGATCCCCCCCTTCCCCCTCCTTTTTCTATTGGGTTGTTGCAGGCAGTTGGTTTCATTTTCAGCCTGTTGGGCTTTCCCCTGGGTGGCCTCTAAACTCCCTTACCCTTTGGGCTCAGCAGTTTTGTTTTTGTCTGGCTAAATGCTGCTTGGTGTGTTTCCTTACTAGATGGCTAGTGGCAGCTTAGTCGTGGGGCCCAAGAAAGGGGTAGGGAACAAGAAAGGCAAGCAGGTTCCCTTGCCAGTCACCTCCAAGGATTTCTTCCTCTGATGATGAGGAGGATTCAGTTGATCTGGTGGCACTAGTGGCAAGCGTTCAAGCGCTGGAGGTGGCAAGGGAGATAGCACAACAGGTGATGATGCCCAGCCTGCCACCCAGGAACTCTGGTAAGGAAACAAAGGTGCTCAAGAAGGCATGCACTCAACAGCTGGGCTCTGAATTAATTGAGCATATTTCTGTTTTAGAGTAGGAACGCCCTTGCACTTCTGCTTCTGTGATGGGCATAAAGTGGCCTAGGAGAGTCAGCAGAGTTGCCACTCCAGCTTTGAAGTCACCTGGAGGAATGCAGGCTCCTTCAACAACCATCCTCGGTCGGTGATCCTATACCAGTGCATCAGCGAGGTCAGTGGTTCATTGGAAAAGACACACAAGGTGGCCAGTCTACTCCAGCCAGGTGAGGTAGTGGCACCACCAGACACCAAGGCCACCCTGTCGAGTGGCCATGGGGCACTGGGCCAGCTGAAACTGCCCCCCCCCCCATGGTTTACTGGCCTCTTCCCTTGGCTACAACTGGAAGCAGTTGTCTGTCCTTCTCAATAGTTTACAATACCCCACTTTAGCCATCCCCCTATTCACAATGGCCCTATCTTGGCCTGGGTGCAGGGGCTACAGCGAAGGTTGGTGTTTGGCCATACCTCTCAGTCCTGGACACAAGCCATAATTCTGTGCTGGTCCATGCGTTGCCATTTGGTGAGCAGACCTTGCCACTTGGGGATCACTTACTATCTGCCACTAAGGAGAAGATACGGCATGGTGAGCACATGGATCTCTTTAGCCTTCTCAATAGGGAATCGGAGAAGAGGGACAAAGACAAAGCGGATGACAAGGAGAAGGAGAGGTCTCATAGACACAAGCCCAAGAGGTCCAGGGCAAACTGGCTCCTAGCGTTTATCATTTATGCTGGGACCATAATCAAAGCACAGCCTTGGAGGGCTTCCTCTCTTTTCAAATAACTTGATCTGATTTATAGGGCCTACGTGGACTTTCCAGGACATGCATGGCTTCTTTATGATGAAGCCATTCACATACATGCTCCAATCCACCCTGCCATGTGGTGGGACGAGCAGAATCCCCAGCTATGGCTCCAGCCAAGCCTGCCCTTCGGATGCGTTATGACTGTGGACACCTCATACAGCAAACCAGCCAGCCAACCATTCCCCGTGTTATGGCGGGGCACTCAGTTCAACCCTGACTGCTTTGTTAGGAGTTCAGTTCTCAGGGTGTCTGCATCAGGAGATCATGCTGGTTTTACATCCCTTTACAGGATACCCTAAGGACAGGCTAGGAAAGGGGAGATCCCAGGATACAGGGAGGGGCAAGGAAGCCACCAAGAGGTGGTAGCCATCCTCCAAGAGGGCCCAGCCCAGTTAAGCTGGAGGTGCTAGCTGCACTACTTCTTGATTACCCTGAGCAGGATTATGGTAGTAATTGGTGAAAAGTTTCCAGTTTGAATTCCGGATACCAGTTATGGGTGACCAGTTTGCCTTTCATGCCAACAATTTAAAGTCAGTTCGACGTTTGGAATGGGTAGCGAGGCAAAAGATTGCAGAAAAAATGTGGGAAGGTAGGGTTCTCGGCCCCATTCGGAATTATCTGTTAGGACTTTGAAGGTATCTTTTTTACTTCGTGCCCCCATCTCTTTGTGTATGTGCAAATGTGTGTGCTTGTGTGTCTGTGTAGTCATTGATTAATTTGATTTTTTTTAAAAAAAAATCTTGTGCCTATTTCATGGTGCATTTATTTGGATAAATGTGGATATTTTGGTGGTTGTCTTTCTGGCAATTTTTCCTTCTGCTATACCGTTGCCTGCTTTTGAAGTGAATGGAATCCCTCTTGCATGCTTTGCCTTAGCTTTCCTTGGAGCTTTTTGTTAAGTTTTTTTTTTTAGAGTTTGAATTGATTCTCTGTTGCCTGCCCCACTCTTGCTGTTTTGTTGTAGCTTTACAGATCCTTTAGAGATTTTAGATGCATTCTGCCTAGAACCTGCCATTTTTAGTACTTTTAAAGAGTTGTTCAGGCTTTGGGGTTGACTCTCTGTTGCCTGGATTGTCCCTGGTTTATAGAATTATTTAAGGAAAAATGAAATGAAATGACCAAAAACAGTAGGACTGCTTTGTGTTTCAAAAAATCACCGGTGCATAAAAGACATGAAAAGAAAAGAGGAGCCCATGAAAGAAACCAAAATGAAGCAAAAATTAACATTCTTTCTAATTACATTTTTATGGTTACAGAAGGTGCTAAAATGAATGAAGTGAATCCTTGTGAGCTCAGGTTACACAACTGTATATCTCCTAACCATTTGCACTTCTTTTACCTGATTACACCATATTTAGAGAGATTGCTCAATTCAGTTGCCTGCAAAACATAATAGATCACTCTAGATACTACACAACATGTTTGGTAGCCATTTCTAGTCATGATGGCACTTTTTTCTTCTTCTGCTTTACTCCTAGTGACAACTTTGTTCTACCTGAAAACAACCCTGTCTCCTTACCAAATGCTTTCTTGTGTTCAGTTCAGGCCTCAGGATTATAATATACAATTTGGGGAGGAAGAGACAACCTAGTAATCCAGCACCAGAGGCCAAGATGGAGAAGATCTCCACGGCCACCATATATTTCCCTTTGGTGCTCAAGTAGGTGGGCACAAACGATATCCAGACACTGCAGAAAACTAACATGCTGAAAGTGATCAACTTGGCTTCATTAAAAGTATCAGGCAACTTCCTGGCAGAGAAAGCCACTAGGAAGCTGATGACAGCCAAAAGGCCCATGTAGCCCAGGACAATGTAGAACATGAGAGGTGAGCCATCCTTGCATTCAACAAGGATTTCATCTATCTGAGAGTGCATGTCCAACTCTAGAAAGGGATGAGCCATTGCTAACCATACACCACAGATGCCCACTTGAAGGAAAGAAGAGGGAATGATGACTAAGACAGCAAGTCTCTTCCCAATCCACTTCCTCGCCGTATTCCCTGGCTTGGTAGCCATGAAGGCCAACACCACAGTGATGGTTTTGGCCAAGACGCAAGCCACAACAAGGGTGAAAACAATGCCAAACACCATTTGCCTCAGAAGGCAAGTTCCTTTCCCCGGCCACCCAATGAAGAGGAGGGGGCAGAGAAAACAGATGAGAAGAGAAGAGAGCAGAGTACAGGTGATGCTCCAGTTATTTGCTTTGACAATGGGAGTATCACGGTGCCGAATGAATGTCCACATCACCATAGCTGTGCCCATGGAAAGGAAAAGAGATGCAAAAGCGAGAGCTGCTCCCAAGGGCTCCCCATAGGATAAGTAGATCAACTTTTTAGGAAGGCATTGGTTGTGATTTTCATTGGGATACTTATCCTCTGGGCACTCCTTGCATTGCTCAGCATCTGAAAATGAGAAGAAAAGTATTAGAAGACTGGGAGTAAACAAATCTGTTGTGTGTATTCAGCTGCCATCATGCCATTACTTTGCTACCAAAAAAAGTTATCATTGTGCAGATACAGGCTTGTTCATTGTCAATGTTCCCTGCTTCCAAAGTCCACTCTTTTTGTTGGTGTATGAAGTCCCTCTTTTGTGTGCACAGGAAAATGATAGGAACTAATATAAATTGGAATGTTAAATTACTTGGCTATGGAGAAAAACCCTTCACTTACCGCTCTGAATTGAAATCCTCCCTGCGGGGCACTGAACACAATCATAGCAACACACTTGCTTCTCTGGCTGGACGAACATGCTCTGTCCAGGATGGCAACTCTCAACACAGGTGGATCTGGGTGACATCTAATGATAATCATAAGGAAAGGCATTTTGAATGTAAATGCTTGGGGATGATAAAGCTTCAGCACTGTTCTTCAGCTTTCAAGAAAGGAGATATGCCATTGCTTCCTGTCATGACAATCGTAATATACTGTGCCTTTTATCTAATTAATTTATTTATTTTATTTATTATTGGATTTTTATCCCGCCCTTCTAGACAAGAGTCTACTCAGGGCAGCTCACAAAATATTACAACCAGATAAAAACAACAATTAAAATCTACAATAATACTATAATCAAGATGGAAAAATAAACTTCAAACCAAGAAAAGTAAAATCAAGTGTTGGCAGTAGGGAAGGCCTGCCTAAAGAGCCAAGTTTTTAATTGGCTCTTGAAAACACCCAGCGAGGGTGCCAGGCAGATCTCTGGCGGCAAGCTGTTCCAAAGTCGAGGGGCCACCGCCGAGAAGGCCCGATTTCTTGTTCTTTCTTTTCGGGCCTCTCTCGGCGTCAGGCCCCTGAGTTGTCCTTCCTGGCTATGGTGAGTGACTCGAGTAGATCTAGGTGGGAGAAGGCATTCATCCTAATGGGTGGGTGGGTGGGTGGGTGGAAGGAAGGAAGGAAGGAAGGAAGGAAGGAAGGAAGGAAGGAAGGAAGGAAGGAAGGAAGGAAGGAAGGAAGGAAGGAAGGAAGGAAGGAAGGAAGGAAGGAAGGAAGGAAGGAAGGAAGGAAGGAAGGAAGGAAGGAATTTTAAAAATTTATAGCCTTCTCTGCATTGCAAGATTTCAATGTGGATTTCAGAACAATATAATATTTTAAACCATAATATCTTCAAAAGAATTTAGAATATAGCAGCTCAAAACCATAGCAAATTAAAACATTAAGACCAGGGGGAGAAATATTGCTGCTGTCATGCAGTTCCTACCACTTTTTATAGGATGTCTCTGTATCTGAGCACCTGTCCTAAATATCCATCTCTTTTCTGAAGTAGTGGCTATTCTGCACCATTAAAACCTTCCATGTATAGATATATTCATAATGAATAGACATGGGCATTTCATAGTTGCATCTAAGGATACAAAATATGAACTGCGACACCACAGGTGTTGTGGTGGCCCAATTCCCACCCCCACAGAACCAGTCAGCCCACTCACCAGGCTCTGTCCAGGATGGCGTCCTCCTTCAGTGGCGACACTCCAATCTCAGCAGGAGACCAGCTGGCCCTTCCTCACCTCCATGAGCAGCTGACCACTCATCAGCTGAATGGGTAGACACTTCGTCCCACCTCCGCACCACAATGGTCAGCTGCACAGGAAGGCAGAGAAGGGCCAGCTGGACTCCTGCCAGAATTGGCACACCACCACCGAAGGAGGAGCCCAGCACTGTATGGAGTCCAGAGAATGGGCCAACCGGTTCTGGGGGTGGGAATTGGGCCGTCCCTAGCTATGAATATGAAGTGCCCATGTCTAGTAATGAACTATACAAAGATTGTATGTCAACAGTTCTCAATGCTTGTACAATTTATATGCAAGAGAAGAATGCTAGTGTGATTGGTGGTTGATTGATTGAATGCTAATTGGTTGCTATATCAAAATGTTGTGGGAAGAATCCAGCCTGTGAGGCAGCTAAAACTTGGAGTTAGAGCCGAGAGAGAAAGAAGTCTATTTTAGTGTCAGTGAGGAATAAGAGTCTGTGCCGATGTTTATTAGAAAAGGCCTTTCCTATCAGTTAGAGTATGTGTGTGTCAGAAGGTTGGTGAGTCTGTGAAGAAGTTATTGTGATCTTGAAATATTGGAAGAGTACATTTACCATATTTTTCCATTTATAAGACACCCCCGTTTATAAGACAACCCCCAACTTTTCTAAACCAAAAATTAAGAAAACTTAGCTTTGAGTATTCAGCCTCTGGGCTCAGAACACTCGGACATTAGGAGTCCCGGTTGAATCTGAGCCTACAGGCTCCACCGCCAACAAGGTGTGTTCCAGTTGGTTTGTTCAGCATCAGCTGACGTCAGTTCCATAAGGCTCGTGATTGGAGGAAACTAAGTCTCCTGACTGTAGGAAGCTAAGCCTTCTGATTGGAGGCAGCTAAGCCTCGTGATTGAAGGAAGCCTGTTTAGAGAGGCAAGGCCATTTTGTTCTCTCCATGTTCTCAGCTTACTTACGTGTAAAAGACACCCCTCATTTTTTAGTGTAATGATTTTAGGAAAAAGTAGTGTCTTATACACGGAAAAATACAGTACATCTTACTGTTGTTTGAATCTTTAATATCCTTAATTTAGATCCTACATTTCCCTTCATATCAATTACCTATGGTCCCTCAAATACATTAATTTTTGACAGTCTGAACCAAACTTCAGGGCAGGTTACATGCATCTGGAATTGGTAATGAAACGATTTATTTTCAACAGGAAAGGGAGCAACCAGGTGTCTCTTTAATGTGGAAAAAAACACAGGCATAAAACAAAATAAGACGTATTTTGATAGTGTTAAATCTGACAGCTTTATTACGATGAAAATTTTCATGGATTACAGTTCTCTTCCAGTCAGGCAGAGCTCCATGTCTGAAAAGGGAGCTTTAAGAAACTCACCTCCACCATACCTGGCATTCCTATCAATTCCTGATTAAATATCTACAGATCTAGAACCAATATCTCAAATATGCTCATGAAAGATAACGGAAATGTTAATAAACATCCCATCCCCACCTGATTAAACTTCTGATTCCATGCAATGGCACTTCCATTAATCGTGAATTGCTCGCCTGTGGGTGCCTGTGGGTCCATCCATCCAACCAGGATTTTTTGGAAAGAACCATTAGAAAATACAATAAAATTGCGGATATCAAATACGGCAGCCAGTTCCCCATTCTCATCCAGGAATATTTCTTCCCCAGCATTATTGTTAAAACGGAGAGTTTTCAAAACTGAGTGAAGCTGGATTGGAGGGGGGTGGAAGTCATAAAATTAGTCAAAGGGAAATAAATTCCTATCCTCACCCAACATACGCTCTAGACACTGTTTCCAATCTCTATCCTATTCTTTTTACTCCTTCTTTGCAAGTCTAATGAGAGGGAAATGTGTCCTTTCTCAAACATTGAGAAATGTTCCACCCAAAACACAAGGGAAAGTGTCTTGAAATAGTTAGAAAGGTTCCCTTTATCCTCTCCAGCAGGCAGGAAAAATCTCCATAATGATTGATTCTCACCGACAAGAATAAAACAAGCAAAGATTGGCCTCCTTTAGCAAGGCAGAAAAACACAGAAAGAATTAAATGTATTGGCTAATAATAATAATCTTAATCTGCAGAGCTAGAAGGGACTCTATGGATTGCTGATTTCAGCCCCTGTCAGGGGGGCACAGTGGGGAATTGAACTCCCAACCTCTGGCTCCACAGACAGAGAGCTAAACCACTACACTATCCAGCAGTTCATGTCCACTGATGAATTCAGCTTGCAAGCCATTCATCACTGAGCAGTGATAGACTCAACTTCAGAAATTTTAGAATGAAGTTAGACAATTCCACAAAAGACACATCCAACTGTGGTTTCCTCTCTCACATCACTCCAGAAATGAAGTGAGGCCTTACTGTTCTATTCTGCCTTTGGCACCGGAGGCAGGGGGATGGGGGAGAGAGCTAAAAGCTTGTGCTTTTCCTAGTTGTGGGTTTGTTCTAGGTTTTTGTTTTTCCTGCGATTACCTGCCATGGCTGAATGTTCTGAGGGTCCCATTTGTCTCCATCTCTCTTTCCTTTCCATTTGGCTCTCAAGGAATAAATGGCATGCAGGGCATGTGCTACAAAATAAACAGCATTGTAGACACTGTAGCTGTGGCCAGACATGCCCATTTCAAACATAGATCCAGGAAGACCATTGAGCTTCTCTTGCCCAGAGCAGTTGTATACATATAAAACATCATTAAGTGGGAGAGAGCAGAAGAATACTGTACTCCAGAACTGTTGAATGGAATAAATTTTTGACTGAAATGGATTGATGCTCTCAAGAAAATCCTGAAACCCTGGCACCACATTTGTGTGGAGAGCAAATGACAAGGTACCATTGAGTGACTCTATGCACACAGGTACCCCGGCCACTGTAGCTGTGTAATCCCACTGAGCTGTTGTGACCCACACTCTCTCTTGCGGCTGTAGCTCATGATATTCACATTTCTCTAAAACGAACTCTAACCCCACAAGAGACTGTCTGTCTCCATGCACAAGAATCACGTCAGTTTCAATGGTAGCGAAAGCTATACTAATTGGTACCAGTTTTTCTGCAATTGCTTCATCTGGGAAGTGTTCAGACATTCTTGGGATCATTATTGTCCATGCAATGCAAATATGACTTTGCAAGAGCTTCGGTCTCAAGGTTCGAAGGAACGTTTCTCCACTGTCATCCTCAGACACGACAAGGCCAACCCAATTCCAACCGAAATCCTTGAGCAGGTGAACAATCCCGATATACTGTGGATCTTCACTAGGGATCATCCGATAGAAAAAAGGGAATTGAATTTTGTCACTCAGCGCTGGGTCAAAGGAGCCATAACTAAGCTAACAGAAAAGGCACAACATATTTTAAAAGTAGACTCTTATTGTATTTTCCTCCAATATAAACAAATCTTATCCAAATGTTTGTTGATGTTATGTGCTGTCAAGTTGCTTCCAAATCATGGTGATCTCAGTAGCATTTTCAAGATAGGGGAAAGAGGTGGTCTACCATGGCCACCACCAAATAATATTAGAAACAGGGATTTGAAACCAGGTCTTCTCTTTGTCCTACTCTTACAATAACTGCACTACCCTGCTTTCAAGTGTTTACCAGAGTTAAAATTTTTGATCCCAATATTTGTTGCTTTTAATGTTCCATCAAATTAAAACCGACTTAAGCTCAATACGGCCTTCAAGATACATGACATATTTAAAAGGAGATTCTATCAATTCCACAACTCCAGTGAATTTCCATCACTAAGCAGGGGATCAAACCCAGGCTTCCCGAGTCCTAGTCCATTACTACATCCACTACACCACACTGCATATGTTTAGGTAAAGGTAAAGGTTCCCTTGACCTTGTGTCCGACTCTAGGGTGCGGTGCTCATCCCCATTTCCAAGCCATAGAGCCAGCGTTTGTCCGAAGACAGTTTCTGTGGTCACATGGCCAGCGCGACTAGACACGGAATGCCGTTACCTTCCCACCAAGGTGGTACCTCTTTATCTACTCGCATTTACATACTTTTGAACTGCTAGGTTGGCAGGAGCTGGGACAAGTGATGGGAGCTCACTCCGTCGCGTGGATTCGATCTTATGACTGCTGGTCTTCTGACCCTGCAGCACAGAGGCTTCTGCAGTTTAACCCGCAGCGCCACCACGTCCCTTCTACTGCATATGTTTACCAGGCTTTAATTCTTGATTCCACTAAATATAAGCTGGCAAGATTTTCTCTTCTACTTCTCAAATGCTCTCCTATACCGCATAATAAACTCATCTGATGCTGTTGACTCAAAACTGGAGGGTAAATTCTGTGCACAGTGTAGAAGGAATTCAAGGAGAAACCCAAAGGAGAACTCTCCACCTTAGATTAGGCATCCTTTAGTCTCAAGACACTATGGTAACGTGCTCTGAATAGAGGACTTGGAACAGAGTCTAGTGTGGCTGAGAAGGCCAATTCGAGAGTGACAATCTCTCCACCTTAGGCATCTACTATCTCTAAAACCGTACCTGCGGTATATTGTAGATGTTTAAAATGTGGGCCATCTGCACGGAGTTTTGAGAGGTGAGCCCACCAATGACAGCCAAGGCTTTTTCTTTCCTGCCACAGTTGTAATTGAGGGGGTTTCCTTTCCCCAGGAACAGAAGATCCACTGTGTTAGAACATGCTGTCCAGGAAAGAAAACCGTTGTCATAAATCTTGTAACCCAGTGTGACGTTTGGGAACAGTTCGGCATTCTTGTTGATCTCATGGAGAGCAAAAGCAAAGGCCAAGACATGCTGGTAGAGTTTAGGGAGCAGACTGCAATGACATTTCAAAATATTTTTTCACTCCTTGACCTCAGAGAATCAAATATGTTACAGTTTCTGATATGATTTGCTCATTGCAATGAGTTGCATGTTGGAACACGTATTCTGAATTTTTTTTTTGTAAAACAGCGATACTGTGTTGTCTCCTAAAGCAACAGGAGTAGAAGAATAAAGTGTCTGCATAGCACCATCAAATTGACTAACACTAGGCTTGGTTACAGTGCAGGGGCAGAGTTGAGCAATGAAAAACCACATATGGATTCCCCTTCAGAAGCCACTGAGGTCTCAAGTCCACATTCATTTCCATTCAGTAAGTATTTTGGGGGGAACATCTGAGATTCCCCCTTACCAGAGGTTTAACAGCAGTGCTTTTTCCTAACTGAACTTACCAGTTAGTTCTGAAGATATCACGTCCCTACAGAGTTCAAACCTTTTTGTCGATGCACTTTGAACTTCCTGTCCTTCTTCTGTCACCATAGCTTTCCTTCTCTTTTTTTTCTCTTCAATGAACTAAGGGGGGATCTTTTTCTGTTATCGTTCTCAACTTTTCAATTCCGTTTCTGGCTGATGTGCACCTCTCCAACCTCTCTCTCATCCACTCATCTAATTCTCTGCCCCCAAAGCACCAAAGAAAATCAAAACGGTGCTGGTGCCCAAGGGTACATCTCAATGACACGCTAGTTAGTTTCGGCTGAGTATCTTCCTTCCATGGAAAGAAACAATACACAGAGGATCATCTAAAGTTCATGCTGGGAGGCCAAAAGGACGACTGAAATGCAAAATGGTTGTGTACATAAAAGAGGTACAGCCACGACATACAACCAGAGTATTTCTCATCCTTGAAATCCATAGCTGAAAGAATGGAACACACCAGCAGAAAAATGAAAAAATCAGCATTTAAGAAACTCTGCCAATCCAGGAAGGATCCAACTCCCAATTGCTCGGAGGAGCACCTCTTTTTTGTTCCCTCTAAAATGAACGTCCTGTACCTGCCTCAAAACCTCCTTGAAAGAGGAAGCTGGGGACGGAGGTAAGATTGATTTTACTGAAGACATGGTTTAATCTCAGCCTCCCAGCGGCTCTATTTATATAGTAACGGAAGTGGGATATTTGTTTGCAAATATATTCTTTAAGTTGAAAGAACAAAAACAGAAAATTCTCTCTACATGGATGGCACCATTTATTTGGTGATCCTACAAAGCATATCTGGGTTAACGACACATTTCTTATCAAAATCAAACGATTAAGACCTACTTACTAATCATTCCTCGAGGATGGTGGTTGTTTCATAAAGGACTCCAGGGTGAAGTTGCCAAGAGAAACGGATGCAAGTTCACCAATGATCGTCTCACCTTTAGGGTCATTTGAAGGCATCTGAGCTCCTGGCCTCCCACCACACATGGAGGTGGTGTGTGACATCAATCTGTCACACAAGCACCAGTGCTGCAGGAGGAGGAGGAGGAGGAGCAACAACAACAAAAACAGAGGATGTGCTGGCAAACATCTAGCAAGGTCCACATTGGACCCCATGAATGACTGCCTACGTTCACCACCACTAAACTCTATCTGTCTTGGCAGGAGAGACAGAAAAGCTTGGATTGACAAGGTATCTCTGCCCCAGATTCTGAGGTTGAGATGTTACAGGTTGTTTGGACAGGAGATTTTATAGTGTGAGGGGAATACTTCAGAGTAGCAAGGGGATGTTTTTGTTCCTTCTTTTGTTTGCTTTTGAAACATGAAGGCTTCTGTTGTCCTAGGGGGATTGAAAAAGTAGTGGTACTGCAGAAAGCAATTTTAATAATTACAGGGAAGAGAATCAAAACTCAGAAGATGTGTTGGTGTTTTTGTGTCAGGCAGGGCAGCCTGCTTTATTTTGAAGTTAGAAAACTTTGTGAGACACCTCAGAGGGAGAAAGCATCCTTCTGTCAATTCACTGGAATTTTTGAATTTAACAAGGATTTCTCCATATGGAGCAGGAAGAAGGAGGAGGTGTAAGTTGACTTTGTGTCCTGCTCAAGTACTTGAGCAGCTGCCTTCGGCGGAGAGAGGCCACTGGTCTGTCAACCCCAGGATTGTTGATCAAGAATTCCAAATGTCCTCAAAGACCTGTCAAAACTTTCTCCTTCCCATGAAAGTTGTGCGTTTTTAAAAAGTGGCTCTTCTTATTTTCTGATTTTTGACTGCAGTCCAGAATGATGGGCAGAATTCAGCATCAGAAATCATGGTTTTGGAGGAGAACAACAGACCACCAGAAAGGCAAATAAGTGGATGCTCAATCAAATCAAGCCTGGATTCTCACCAGAGCAAAAATGAGTAAACTGAGGCTATCCTACCATGCACATGTAATGAGAATACAGAACTGCTCAGAAAAGACAATATTTGGGGGGGGGGGAATTTGGGGCAATAGGAATAAAGGAAGACCTAGTATGTGACAGATTTATAAAGGAAGCTACAGTGGTTAATTTGCAAGAGCTGAGTAGAACTTATTGGAAAAAAACAATATTGTTAGGAAGTGGTCAGTAGGAAGACAGAACAACCTAACATGAGATGATGTTGATTTGCAAGATCCGAGCAGAGCTGTTAATGATAGAACATTTTGGAGATCATTAGCTCATATAGTCACCACACCTCAGAAGTAATTGGATAGCATATGACATCACTGGAGTTTTATTTAATTACCAGACATTTGTATAGTGACAGGAGGATGGAATGGTTAAGACTATGGCAGGATGTAGGCACCAGAGCTTTGTTAACATTGAGTAAGACAATCCCCAGCCACAAAGCTTACAAGCCCTTAATACACATGCTTGGTCTTATAACAAAGTGGCTGTTTTTCCCTTTTGAAATACCTTTTTAAAGGATCAATATTTCAGCTACTACAGCCTGGATTATTTCCAAATTTAAAAAAGCAACTTTGAAGACAAACAAGATTTGTCTTTTCAATTCATAGGAGGTATTTTAAATTTGGGGACATTTATGGTAGCCTATTTCTGAACAAGAAGTAAAAGTGGCCCGCACTAGCTTGCTACCTAATGCTAGTCTACCTGCACCCTAAGTAATTGTGGAAGGATGACTCTTGTGATTGGCATGAATGGGTAGGTTGCACAATTGGGACACTGCGAAGTTCCTGCATGGCCCTGCCCATTTGCCCCTGCTCCCATTCCAAGGAGTGCTTTTTGAAAATCCAGATCTGAAAATGAAAAGAAAATGTCACAGACCCAGGGATGGAATGACTTGGAACACCTCCTATACAGTAAAGAGTGAGTAAGTCCCAATAGGCATGCTCCTTATCTAGTTCAAAGCTGGTCGGGAGGCTTCCACATCTCTGTAATTGTGACATTAAGAAATTGATTTTTTTTAATTTATTTGCTTATTTATTTATTTATTTATTTATTTATTTATTTATTTTAGATTTAGGCATCCTTCAGTCTCGAGAGACTATGGTAACGTTCTCTGTATGGAGGACTTGGAACAGCGTCTAGTGTGGCTGAGAAGGCCAATTTGAGAGTGACAATCCCTTCCACACTGAAGACAAATACAATCTGTCCCCTGTCCAGCTCCCTGATTTTGCTGCTTTCAGGATTGCCTCTTAGCCTCGGCCTGCTTGACAAGGGTCTCTTCAAATTGGGAGAGGCCATGATGCACTGCCTGCCTCCAGGCTGAACGCTCAGAGGTCAAGGTTTCCCATCTGTTGAGGTCCATTCCTAAGGTTTTCAGATCCTGCTTGCAGATGTCCTTGTGTCGCAGCTGTGGTCTTCCTCTGGGGCGATTTCCCTGCACTAATTCTCCATACAGGAGATCTTTCAGAATCCGACTGTCAGCCATTATCACGACATGCCCGAGCCAACGTATACGTCGCTGTTTCAGTAATGTATACATGCTAAAAATTCCAGCTCATTCTAGGACTACTCTATTTGGAACTTTGTCCTGCCAGGTGATACCAAAAATGCATTGGAGACAATGCATATGGAACGTGTTCAGCTACCTCTCCTGCCATGCACAAAGGGTCCAGGACTCACTGCAGTACAGGAGTGTACTCAGGACACAGGCTCTATAGACCTGGATCTTGTTATATGCCATCAGCTTCTTATTAAGGCATACTCTCTTTGTGAGTCTAGAGAACATGGTAGCTGCTTTGCCAATGCGTTTATCCAGCTCGACATCTAGGGAGAGAGTGTCAGAGATCGTTGAGCCAAGGTACACAAAGTCATGAACAACCTCCAATTCTTGTGTGGAGATGGTAATAGAGCGAGGTGAATCTACGCCCTGGCCCATGAATTGTGTTTTCCTCAGGCTGATTGTTAATCCAAAGTCTCGGCAGGCCTTGCTAAAACGATTCATGAGTTGTTGGAGGTCTTCAGCAGAATGGGAAACAACAGCTGGATCATCGGCGAAGAGGAAGTCCCGCATGCATTTCAACTGGACTTTGGTCTTCGCTCTCAATCTAGAGAGATTAAAGAGCTTTCCATCTGATCTAGTCCAGAGATAGACACCTTCTGTTGCAGTTCCAAAGGCGTGTTTCAGCATGATAGCAAAAAAGATCCCAAACAGGGTCGGCGCGAGGACACAGCCCTGTTTCACTCCGCTTCGGATGTCAAAGGGATCTGATGTTGAGCCATCAAAAACTACAGTGCCCTTCATTTCCTCATGAAAGGACCTGATGATGTTAAGGAGTTGAGGTGGACATCCAATCTTGGGAAGGATTTTTAAAAGGCCGTCCCTGCTAACCAAATTAAAGGCCTTTGTGAGATCTATGAAGGCCACAAAGAGTGGCTGTTGTTGTTCCCTACATTTCTCCTGCAACTGTCGGAGGGAGAATACCATGTCAGTGGTGGAACTATTAGTTCGAAATCCACACTGTGATTCTGGATAGACTCTGTCTGCAAGCACCTGTAACACAATCAGCACTCCATTAAAATCACTATTATTGGAAAACAGCCATTTGCTGACAAACTCCTGGAATAGGAGGGCATTTGTCTACCCGTGGAAGTTAATAATGGTTGGTCATCTGGAACTTTACAGTGGGAGATAGAAGCAAAAATCCTATAGGATTTTTATGCCATCATAATGCAACTGGTGCATTTCTTAGCATGCAACAACACATGACTACACCCATGTCTTAAACTGTCCTAATTTTCAAGAGGACAAGTGTGCATATTTTTTTACTTTGTTATTTTTTCCCGTTCTGTCTCTTTGTGTATGCGTGACTGTGTGTGCATCTCTGCACTTTCATTGATTGATTGATTTTTCAAAAAATGTTTTGTCTATTTAGATGTGTGTTTATTGTGACAAAGGTAAATATTTCAGTGGTTGTCTTCTTGACAATGTTTCCTTCTGCTGTACTGTTCTCTGCTTTTGGAATGAACAGATTCTCTGTTGCCTGCTTCACCCAGACCTTTTTGGAGCTTTTTGTTAAGGGTTTTTTAAGAGTTTGGATTGATTCTCTGTTGCCTGCTTTGTTGTATTTTTATGGATTATTTAGAGCTTTAGATTCATTACACCTAGAATCTGCCATTTTGGAGTACTTTTAAAGAGTTGTTTACGGATTTAAATTAACTCTCTGTTATCTGCTTTACCCAAGCTTTTATTGAGTTATGAAAGGAAAAATGAAATGGCACACAACAGTTGGTCTCCTTTGTGCTTAAGGAAAGGACCAGTGAATGAAGGACATGAAAAAGAAAGGAGCTCATTGAAAAACACATAATTAAACAAACATGAATATTCTTGCTGTTCACATTCTTTGTGGTTGTAGGAGTTGCTGAAATGGATGAAGAAGTGAATCTTTGAGAAGTCAGGTAATATAATTCTATTTGATCTAACCATTTACTTTTTTTTTTAATCTCAGTACATGATATTTCAAGAGATTGGTCAACTCAGTTGCCTGCAAAATAGTTGCCTGGGGCAGCTCTTGGTGAGGGGAGGAGAGGGGCCACAGCAGTGTCTACGGAGGGCAGGAAGGCCAAACAGGCTTCATCAGTGGGTCCTGCTGGTGCAGAGGTGGGCTTGTTTTACTGCCACCTTACCAGCAATGGAGGGGTGCCCCAGGCATGACTACTTGAAGAGAGGGGGAGAGGGGTGTGTGTGAGGGTGTGTTTCTGTGCATGATTGTGTGTGTGCATGTTTCCATTGATTGATGGATGGATTTTTTTAAAGGTTTTCTCTACAATTCACTGTGCATTTATTCTGTTAAAGGTGGAAATGTTGATCATTGTCTTTCCAATGATTTTCATTCTTCTATACTGTTGGCTGCTTTTACAATGCTTTTAGAATATTTAAGAGAAATTATGCCACTCAGTTTCCTGGAAAACTGAATAGGTTATTCCAGTCACTACACAACGTGTTTGGTAGCTGTTTCTAGGGATTATGATACTTTTCCCTTCTCACGCTTTGATCCTAGTGACCACATTCTTCCACCTGGAAACAATCCTGTCTCCTTACCAAATGCTTTCTTGTGTTCAGTTCAGGCCTCAGGATTATAATATACAATTTGGGGAGGAAGAGACAACCTAGTAATCCAGCACCAGAGGCCAAGATGGAGAAGATCTCCACGGCCACCATATATTTCCCTTTGGTGCTCAAGTAGGTGGGCACAAACGATATCCAGACACTGCAGAAAACTAACATGCTGAAAGTGATCAACTTGGCTTCATTGAAAGTATCAGGCAAATTCCTGGCAGAGAAAGCCACTAGGAAGCTGATGACAGCCAAAAGGCCCATGTAGCCCAGGACAATGTAGAACATGAGAGGTGAGCCATCGTTGCATTCAACAAGGATTTCATCTATCTGGGAGTGCATGTCCAACTCTAGAAAGGGATGAGCCATTGCTAACCATACACCACAGATGCCCACTTGAAGGAAAGAAGAGGGAATGATGACTAAGACAGCAAGTCTCTTCCCAATCCACTTCCTTGCCCTATTCCCTGGCTTGGTGGCCATGAAGGCCAACACCACAGTGATGGTTTTGGCCAAGACGCAAGCGACAGCAAGGGTGAAAATGATGCCAAACACCATTTGCCTCAGAAGGCAAGTTCCTTTCCCCGGCCACCCAATGAAGAGGAGGGGGCAGAGAAAACAGATGAGAAGAGAAGAGAGCAGAGTACAGGTGATGCTCCAGTTATTTGCTTTGACAATGGGAGTATCACGGTGCCGAATGAATGTCCACATCACCATAGCTGTGCCCATGGAAAGGAAAAGAGATGCAAAAGCGAGAGCTGCTCCCAAGGGCTCCCCATAGGATAAGTAGTTCAACTTTTTAGGAAGGCATTGGTTGTGATTTTCATTGGGATACTTATCCTCTGGGCACTCCTTGCATTGCTCAGCATCTGAAAATGAGAAGAAAAGTATTAGAAGACTGGGAGTAAACAAATCTGTTGTGTGTATTCAGATGCCATCATGCCATTACTTTGCTACCAAAAGAAGTTATCATTGTGCAGATACAGGCTTGTTCATTGTCAATGTTCCTTGCTTCCAAAGTCCACTCTTTTTGTTGGTGTATGAAGTCCCTCTTTTGCATGCACAGAAAAATGATAGGAACTAATATAAATTGGAATGTTAAATTACATGGCTATGGAGAAAAATCCTTCACTTACCACTCTGGATTGAAATCCTCCCTGCGGGGCACTGAACACAATCATAGCAACACACTTGCTTCTCTGGCTGGACGAACATGCTCTGTCCAGGATGGCAACTCTCAACACAGGTGGATCTGGGTGGCATCTAATGATAATCATAAGGAAAGGCATTTTGAATGTAAATGCTTGGGGATGATAAAGCTTCAGCACTGTTCCTCAGTTTTCAAGAAAGGAGATATGCCATTGCTTCCTGTCATGACAATCGTAATATACTGTGCCCAATATCTAATTAATGGGTGGGTGGGTGGGTGGGAGGGAGGGAGGAAGGAAGGAAGGATTTGGAAACTGTTCAAATTGGAGTTACACTTTATTGCTTTTCTTCTCAACTTACTGGTACTGGAACAAGCTAAGGTTTTATTGGTTGATATTTGAAGTGTCGAAATTATTTGTTGGCTAATGCAATGACACGTTGGAGTGCCGTTACTGTTGTTGTCATGAGTAAGGTATGTGCAATGCTGGGAGCAGTAACAGCTCAGTTCAGACCACGACCAATTTCTAGTAGCCCTCTCCCTCTGCTAGTACTCCTTTCCCCACCTTCCATCATGCAGCAAAAGATTCCTGGTTGCATTTGGCTCTCTGCTCTTTAGAAGCTGTTACTGAATTCCAGGTCAAGCAGCAGAAATTTAATTAATTAATTTGAAACATTTCTCCCCCCCCCCCCATGAGTGGGTTACAGAGTAGTTCAAATAGAATTTTAAATGAAGTGATTCAAAACCACAACATATTAAAAAAATTAAATCAATAAAATTATAGCATCAAACTCTGTACAAGCCAAGACTTTCAAACTCAAAGACCCTAAGAAATAAGCATGCAGTGACCTGGTGCCAAAATGATGTTAATATCGCCACCAACCCACAGTTGGCGTGCTACAACCGAAAAAACATGTCTCCACATACTGAACAGTTCTCAGTGGAGGGAAATGAAGGAGGGTCTCCCCAGGAGAGCTTAGTAATTGGGCAGAGAGAGAGATGTTCCTTCAAATACCCAGGTCACAAGCCATTTAGGGTTTTGTAGGACATGGTCAACACTCAGAACTCAGTAGAACTTTTCTCTCTCTCAGTATTAACTCTAAAAGTCTACTTTCATGTCATTGAGGAAATAGAATCTACATATGTTGAAGTTTATTAGAAAAAGCCTGTCCTGTCAGATTGAGTGTATGTGTCACAAAGTTTGTGAGTCTCTGATGAAGTTATTGTGATTTTGAAATACAGGAAGAATATATTTACATATTATTCTTGTTTTAATCTTTATCATTCTTTATCAATCCTACCATTACCTTCCTACCTCTTACCTATGGTCCCTCAAACACCTCAATTTTTTAATGGTTTGAACCAAACACTGAATCTGGAATTGGAAAAAAATAGGTTCTTTTTAATGCAGAAGCAGCAAAAAAAAAAAAAAAGAAAAAAGAAATATTTGGCTAACTTTAAGTCTGACAGCTTTATTCCAAAGCAAATTTCCACCGATTACTCTTTTCATTATTTATATTTAAAATATTTTAGCTCCCCTTTCTCCTTTAAAAGGACACAAGGCGCCTTGCACCATTAAAAGACAATATTTAGAAGCTAAAAGCAGTAAGTATGGAAATACAGTGGTGCCTCGCAAGACGAATGCCTCGCGGGACGAAAAACTCGCAAGATGAACGGGTCTTGTGAGTTTTTCGGCTGTCTTGCGATATTTTTCGTCTTGCGAGGCGGGTTTCCCATAGGAATGCATTGAAATTTAATCAATATGTTCCTATGGGGGAAAAAAGTCAGAAACCAAAAATAGTCAGAAAAAAGTCACTTACCAGGTACAGTAGACCGAGCCCCACTCCTCACAGTGCTTTGGTAGCCCCAGAACAACCAGACTCTGTGTGAGCAGAGCACCGAACAGCTGAGAGTCAGCAACCAGCAGAGAGGCGACAACCATTTTGAGAGGCGACCACATGGCTGCTGCCTCTCAAAATGGCTGCCGCCTCTCCAAAATGGCTGCCACCTCTCTGCTGGTTGCCGACCTTTGTTTTGGTTTCTGACTTTTTTTCCCCATAGGAAATGCATTGATTAAATTTCAATGCATTCCTACGGGAAACCGCCCTTCGCAAGACGAAATTTTCACTAGACGGCATTAACCGTGGAACAGATTAGTTTCGTCTTGCGAGGCACCACTGTATTTTAAAAGAATCAAACAAAGTTTAAACAAATAAAAAAGGTAAACAAAATCAACACCAAAAACAGATTCAACGGTTCTCTTCCAGATGTGCTCCAGGTCTGAAAAAGATTCATAAGCAAATTGGTCTCAACCATAACCCATGCTTCTATCATTTTCTGATTAAACATCAAAAAATCTAGAACCAATGTCAAATATACTCAGGAAACATGAAGAAAATATTGATAGACACACCCACCTGATTAAACACCTGATTCCATACAATGGTGCTTCCATTAATAATAAACTCTTTGCCTGCAAGAGCCTGGGGTCCCATTTGTCCAACCTGGACTTTGTGGAAGGAATCATTGGGTGATATGTAAAAATTGATGATATCAAAACCAGCAACCAGTTTCCCCTTCTCATCCAGGAATATTTCTTCCCCAGCGTTATTGTTAAAGCGGAGAGTTTTCAAAACTGAGTGAAGCTGGATTGGAGAAAAAAAATCATTCAATTATTCCTATACCCAACATACGCTCTAGATACTGTTTTCAACATGTATCCTGCTACTGCTCCTCTTTGTCTGAAGGCTAGTGAGAGAAAATAGGTTCTTTCTCAAACACAGGGAAATGTTCCAGCCAAAACACAAGGGAATGTGTTCTGAAATAGTGAGAAAGGCTCCCTTTATCTTCTGCGGCAGGCAGAAAATGTCATAGAATCATAGAATCATAGAAAAGTGAAGTTGGAAGGGTCCTACAAGACCATCAAGTCCAACCCCCTGCTTGATACAGGAATACAATCAAAGCAGATCTGCCAGGTGATGATCTAAGTTTTTCTTGAATGCCTCCAGTGTTGGAGCACTCACCAACTCCCGAGGTCACTGGTACCACTGTCGTACTGCTCTAACAGGAAGTTTTTCCTGATATTCAACCGAAACCTGGCTTCCTTTAACTTGAGCCCATTGTTGCATGTCCTGCACTCTGGGATGATCGAGAACAGATCTTGCCCGTCCTCTGTAAGACAGACTTTCAAATATTTGAAAAGTTCTATTTTATCACCCCTCAGTCTTCTTTTCTTAAGGCTAAACATGACCAGTTCTTTCAGCCTTTCCTCATAAGGCTTCATTTTCAGCCCCCTGATCATCCTTGTCGCCCTCCTCTGAACTTCTTCCAATTTGTTAGCATCCTTCTTGAAGTGTGGTGTCCAGAACTGGACACAATACTCAAGGTGAAGCCTAACCAGTGCTGAATAGAGGGGGACGAGCACCTCACGGGATTTGGAAACTATACTTCATTCATGTAGCCTAAAATAGCATTTGCTTTTTTTGTAGCCACATCTCACTGTTGGCTCATATTTAGCTTGTGATCTACAACAATTCCAAGATCCTTCTCGCTCGTAGTTTTGCTGAGCCAAGAATCCTCCATCTTGTAACTGTGCAATTGGTTTCTTTTCTGAGGTGCAGGACTTTGCACTTATCCCTCTTGAATTTCATTCTGTTGCTTTCGGCCCACTGCTCCATCCTATCAAGGTCATTTTCAATTTTGTTTCTGTCTTCTAGGGTATTAGCTATTCTGCCCCATTTGGTATCATCTGCAAATTTCACAAATGTTCCCTGCACTTCCTCATCCAAGTCATTAATAAAAAATATTGAAGAGCACCGGGCCCAGGACTGAATCTTTGATTCATGCCTGGATGAATGAAATGGGCAAAGATTGGCATCCCTCAGCATGATAGAAAAGCAGAGAAATAAAGCAGAAAAAAGAAGAAAGCAAAGTGTCCTGCTTATATACCCCCCCCCCCAGCAAGTAAAGCACTCTTTGGGCGGTTTACAAGTTAATTATGCAGGCTATACATATCCCCCCCCCCCAGTGAATTGGGTACTCATTTGACCGACCTCAGAAGGATAGAAGGCTGAGTCAACCTTGAACTGGCTAGGTAAAAGGTAAAGGTAAAGGTTCCCCTTGACATTTAGTCCAGTCGTGTCCGACTCCAGGGGGCGGTGATCATCCCCGTTTCCAAGCCATAGAGCCAGATTGTTCTACATGACAAAAATAAAACATCCCCTGAAAATAAGCCCTAATGCGTTTTTTGGAGCAAAAATTAATATAAGACCCTGTCTTATTTTCGGGGAAACACGGTAGGTGAGACCTGACTACTCTATTCTGCCTTTGACACTGGAGGGCCTAACAGTTTGGGCTTTGCTCTGTTGTGGGTTTGTTCTCGATTTGGCTTTTTGACCTGCCATGGATAAATGTTCTGAGGATCCTGTTTGTCTTCATCTCTCTTTCCTTTCCGTTTGGCTCTCAATGAATATATGGCATCCAGGGCATGTGCTACAAAATAAACAGCATTGTAGACGCCATAGCTGTGGCCAGACATGCCCATTTCAAACAAAGATCCAGGAAGATTCGCAAACTTCTCTTGCCCAGTGCAGTTGTTTCCATCTGGATACTGCAGACCATGCAGTGGAAGTGAGCAGGCAAATAGTGTGCACCAGAACGGATGAATGGAATACAGGTTTGAGTGAAATGGATTGATGTTCTCAAGAAAGTCCCCAAACTCTGGCACCATGTTGGTATGGAGGGCAAATGACAAGGTACCATTAAGCGACTTTGAGGGCAGTTTTATCCCCCCTGTTAAAGCCGTGTAATCCCACTGAGCTGTCGTGACCCACACCTTCCTTTGTGGCTTCATCAAAGAAAATTCATAGATGTCTAAAACAAATCGTAACGCCTCCAGAGACTGTCTGTCTCCATGCACAAGCATCACATTGATTTCAGTCAGTGAGAACGCCAACAGAATGGGTCGCACTCTTCTTTCCTGTATTTCCCTAGGTAAATATTCGGAGACTATTGGGATCACTATTGTCTCAGCAATGCAAATACGGCTCTGCAAGAGCCTTGGCCTCAAGGTCTGAAGGAAGGTTTCTCCAGTGTCATCCTCAGAAACAATGAGGCCGATCCAGTTCCATCCAAAGTGCTCAAGGAGCAGAACAATCCCAATGTACTGGGGATCTTCACTGGGGATCATCCGGTAGAAAAAGGGGAACTGAATGTTGTCGCTCAGTCTCGGGTCAAAGGCACCATAGCTGATCTAACAGAAAAAGAACAATACATTTTAAAATAAGAATCTTATAGCTCTGTGGTTTAGAAATCTGGCTGGGGAGCTAAAGGTTGAGAGTTTGATTGCCACTGTGCCTCCCTAATAGGGTCTGGAGGATTCAGTCATCTATAGGGTCCCTTTCAACTCTGTAGTTCTAAGAGGATGGTGATGATATCTCTTCAATACAAAGTCATCATGTGCAGATGTTTCTTGTTATATGCTGTCGAGATGCTTCCAGATGATGGGGATCTCAGTAGAATTTTCAAAGAAGGTGAATGGAATAATTTACCAGGGCCACTGATTTTCCATGGGCAAACCAGGATTTACAAACATGTCTTGTGAAAGTTTGTTTGACTCTCTATTAACTCCACTACACTGGCTCCCAATGTTTACCACGGTTTCATTCTTTACCCCAAGGTTTGTTGTTCTTATAAGGAACCAACTTATAGCGACTCTTATAGGACTTTCAAGGTAAGTGAGATTTTTAAGAAATGGTTTTACTAATTCTATACACCCAAGTGAGTTTCCATGGCTGAGTGAGGATTTGAACCCAAACCTCCTCCTGAGTCCTACTCCATCACTCTGTCCACTACACCACAAGGCGTATGCTTCAATAATAATAATAATTTGCCTCCAAGTCAATTCTGATTTATGGCAAACTTTTTCAGGGTTTCTAAGCAGAGAATACTAAGAAGGGTTCCCTTCTTCTGGGAGCTCCCTGGGACTGTGCCGCTTGACCAAAGCCACACAGGAGAGGAGTTCTACTCTCAGGAGGCACTGTGGAGAATCAAACTCTGGCTCTGAAGCATGATACCTAAATCACCCAGCTGTCCAGCCAGTATGAGTTAGCAAAATTTCCCCTTGTATTTCTCTTCTGTTCTCTTAAATGTCATAATAAACTCAACTGAAGCTGCTGACTCAAACCTGGTGAATCAATTCTAACCAGAGTATAGAATGAATTTTAGAAGAAACTCAAAAGTGAACTCTTCACATCGTGGCATCTAAGGTAAAGGTAAAGGTTCCCCTTGACAATTTTGTTCATTCGTGTCCGACTCTAGGGCACGGTGCTCAACCCTGTTTCCAACCCATAGAGCCAGTGTTTTGTCCGAAGACAATCTTCCGTGGTCACGTGGCCAGCGCAACTAGACACGGAACGCTGTTACCTTCCCACCATGGTGGTACCTATTTATCTACTCGCATTTGCATGCTTTCAAACTGCTAGTTTGGCAGGAGCTGGGACAAGCGATGAGAACTCACTCCGTCACATAGATTCGATCTTACGACTGCAGGTCTTCTGACCTTGCAGCACAGAGGCTTCTGCGGTTTAGCCTACAGCGACACCATGTCCCTGGTGACATCTACTTAGCTCTAAAACCGTACCTGTGGTATACTGTAGACATTTAAAATGTGGGCCATCTGCATGGAGGTTCGGGAGGTGACACCACCAATGACAGCCAGGCCTTTCTCTATCATGCCACAGTTGTAATTGAGGGGTTTTCCTTTCGCCACGTACAAAAAATCCACAGTGGTCCTAGAGGCTCTCCAGGAATCAAAAGCATTGTCATAAATCTTGGAACCCAGTGTGGTATTTGGTAACAGTTCAGCATTCTTGTTGATCTCATGGAGAGCAAAAGCAAAGGCCAAGATGTGCTGGTAGTTCTTAGGCATCAGACTGCAAAGACATTTAAAACCCTTTTACAACTTGACTTTGGAGAATCAAATATGTTACAGTTTCTATTGTGATTTGCTCATCTAAGTAAGCCGGATATTCCGCACACACCATGGAAAAATCTTAGTCAAACTCAGGATACAGAGTTGGTACCCTAAAGCAACAGGAGTCGAGAAATAAGATGTCACCAGGGCAGCACCAAAACCATCAAATGCTAAGCTTCGTCATAGTGTAGGGACTGATTTAAGCAATGAAAAATCTAATGTGCATTCCTCTTAAGAGGTCCCTTGGGCTTCAAGGCCATGTTCATTTCTGTTAAGTAAGACTTTTGAAGAACATCTGGGATTCCATTTTACCAGCAGTTTAACAGCAGTACCCTGAAATATCATCTTCATTGGGCATTCATTCTTTACCTAATGGAGCTTGCTGGGTAGTCGTGAAGATATAATGTGCCTGCAGACTGCAATCTCAACCTCATGATGTTTCTCTTTCTACAATAACACAAGTGGGATATTTGTTTGCAAGTACATTGTTTAAATTTAGAACCATATGGAAGAATAATAGAATATCTGCTCTTTATTTTGTGATGTTACAAAGCATCTTTGGGTTCACTACGACGTATTTCTGAACAAAAAGAAAATGATAAAGATCTACTTACTAAGCAGTTCTGTCAGATTGTGGGCGTCTCACAAATGTCTCCGTGATAAAGCCAGCAAGAGTAACAGATACAAATTCACCAATGATAACCTCTTCTGAAGGATCATCTGAAGGCATCTGGGTTTCTGTC
Organism: Intellagama lesueurii; assembly: GCA_037013535.1. Classification (NCBI taxonomy): domain Eukaryota; kingdom Metazoa; phylum Chordata; class Lepidosauria; order Squamata; family Agamidae; genus Intellagama; species Intellagama lesueurii. The sequence continues at coordinate 9,600,772 of JBAJHW010000006.1, read as the reverse complement.
CTCCATTCACACATGGTGGAGCTCAAACTGTGACAGGAGCACCAGTGCTGAAGGAGGAGGAGCAGCACCAACAAAACCAGTGGATGGCTTGGCAAACATTCAGCGAAGTTCATGTTGGGCCCCACAGATGATCTCCTCCACTCACCACCACAAAGCTCTATCTGTTCTGGTGGAAGACACAGAAAACCTGGGATTGACAGAGTGCCTCCATCTCAGAATTCTGAGATAGAAATAATCCATGTTGTTTGGAAAGGAGCCTTTATAGAGTGAGGTAAATATTTTGAAGTGGAAACCGGGTGTTGTTGATCTTTTAAAAAAAAAAAAACCTCAGAGGCTTCTGTTTTTCCATGGGGATTTGATGAGCAGCATCACTAAACAGCAATTTTAATTGCCAGGAAGATAATCAAGACTCATAATATGTGTCAGTTGTTTTTGTATCTGACAGTGGAGCCTGTGTAATTTTGGAGTTCGGAAAGTTTGTAAGAAACTGCAGAGGGAGAAAGGAGCCTCCCAACAATTCATTTGGAATTTCTGAATTCAACAAGACTTGTTCCAAGTGGAAGAAGGAGGCTGGGTCTGTGTTTGTGTAAGCTGACTTTGTATCCTGCTCAAGTGCCTTGACAACTACTATCAGCTGAGTCAGGCCACTGGTTGATCAAGAGTAGCAAGAATGATTGGAGACCTCACAAAACACTCTCCCTCCAATGCAACCTGTGTTTTAAAGAGAGAGAGAGAGAGAGAGAGAGAGAGAGAGAGAGAGAGAGGAGAGGATTTCTGCCAATTGAAGTTGGTGCATTTTGCTTAGCAAACCATGAATTTTGCTGCTGAACATTGTCCATTATTCTGGGCCACGGTCAACGATCCGAACATAAAAAAGAGCCACTTCTGGTCGAAAGGCCTAGATAGTCCTAAACAGGAACCAAGTAGTAGACTTGGAAATGTCAAGTGTTTATTTCTATATTTTTTTGAGATTTTATTGTTTGCAGTTCAACACGCCAGCTGTACACATGAATTCCTAGGGTTGTAACGCTGCACCTGAAATACACAGAGAACACAAAAAGATCATTGTTTCTGATTCCAGGTCTTAGGAAATTTGCTGAAATCTCAATGGGATTGTTATCCTAATAAGTAACAAGCATGGGAAAGGGACTTGAGGGAAGAGGTACTAAATGCATGTTCTTGAGCCCATCAAGTCATTTGGTGCAAGCCAAGGAGTGGGACACCTTGTCCCTGTATTTCCACAATCAACCGCCTCAGAAACGTCTCCCAGCCTTTCTCTGTCTTGCCTCTGTGATCTTGCAAGGATCTAATCCCTGGTCTCAAATTTTGGCCCTGGAATTTCTAGGAATGGGCTGCTGCTGAGTTGGCAACCCTAAAAGTGAATTGGAGGTCCTTCAAGGGCAGGTGGCTGTGCAAAACTCATACGATGCCCCCTCCTCTCGCCACTGCTAGTTGTGCTTAGGTAGTTTGGTCAAGTCTACGACTAGCCTTGCAAAGTAGATAAACGGCCACTGTCCCTCTTTGAGTTCAGTCCCCGAAGCCAGAGGAACTGAGGCTTTCCCAGAAATCTCTGTGGGTCTTAGGATCACAAGGTCCCAGAGTCTTAAGCTCTCTGCTTCCCAAAGTCAGAAACGGAAACTAAAATTCAGCAACAATGACCAGAGAAGAAGAAAAGATTTCGCTCTGGGACTAGGGATGTTTTGTTGTTGTTGTTGTTGTTGTTGTTGTTGTTGTTGATGTTATTTTTAAATTGTTCCGCAAACTTGTTCCTTCATAAGATGTAAGGCAAGATTATATTTTAGAACTGGTGTCAATAATTGATGTTGCTTGTCACATAGGTCTTTCTGAAGATGATAGCTAACTCTTTAGCAATCTTGAAAGTGTGACTGTCCTATCATTTCCCATTCCTTTAATTCCTTCTTACAGTCATAGCTGAATTCCTGTTGCATGGCTATGCAGGCATAACTCAGCTTTATACCTGCAGTGCTGTTCACAGAATCACACAATAGATAGCACAATTGCATGATCTGTGTTGTCTGGCTGTAATACCTGGCAAAATTATACCTGCATAACTTCACATCATGTGGTGACAAACTGGATTTCAGCCATAGAAAGAGATCAACCCAGCTTTGCCCTTCCATGGCTATTCTCAGGTTGAACACCTTTTCCCTTGGTTATGGGTCACAGACTTCAATCTCCCAAATGTATCTGTGTTTTCTTGTTAAATAGTATCATGATTTTTATTTGCTTATATCTGTAATAAGCTTCTATACATTTCATTCATTGCTTTAGCGATGGAGTTTTGCTTCCTCTCCTCCTCCCTGCAACTTCTTGTGCCCCAACATTTCTTCCACAATCTCTCCAAATAGATCTGCAGGGTCGTGGAGAAATTTATTCTACCAGCTACACCTGTTCAGTTCTTTTCATGGTCTACTGACAATAGATCCCCAATGGGTGTTGTATACCTTACTAATACTCCCTATCAATCATAGGCTACAAGAAACACTTCAGTTTACATGGCCTTGAATCAGATGATCCGATTCTGTTCAGCTGGGTGGAATATACAGGGAACCACCCTTGAAGGTGTAGTAATGTTGGGGCAAGGAAAGGGTGAATTTATCTTCTGTTAGGCATAGCAGAGAGGAGTTAGACAGAATATCTCATTGGCAAAATTACATTTTTTAAATTTACCCTGTCCTCCTCTTTAAGAATTTATGCCATATAGTTTTGTTCTGAGGCAGTCTCTTTCTTCATAGATCAGACATGGGTCACATCATTATTTTTCTAGGCCCCATTGGCCCAAAGAGTATCACCGAAGCAACTGGAATAATGAAAAAAAGTGATTTTTACATAAAACATGTTGAGGGTTCCAAAATGCCCCACAAAGCCAAAAACAAAAACTAAAAATGAATATCTAGAGAATTCTGGTTTTGATTTTAAAATCTTGAAGGGTGTTTTCTCCCCATTTCCTGGCCAAGTGGAGAAAATTAAATGCTGGGGGGAGAAATTGAGTCATGGGCCCACCAAAGTTGCCCATCTCTAATACAGATGATCTGGGCCTTCAGGCCTTCCTGAGATTTTAAATTTGAACAAACCTTCTGTTCAGAATTATCCCAAAATCAAAAAAGATTTGCTTGTAGGTTCTTACAAAATCCAAATGCAGATTTTTAATACCCAAGGGTGGTTTGTTTTGTGCTAGTAAACAAGCTGATAATATTCAAGGACTATTAATCTTCCCAACAGTTGTTGTTGGAAGTTGTTCATTAGTATTCTGTTCCAGTGGACTGTCTGACATGACACATCAGGTCAATCACATAAATTATTGTACTGATGTAAAGAGGTCTGGTCATGTGCCCAGTTGAAAACATGCTCATGTGATCGGTCATGCAAGCAGGCACGTGAATGGGAGCATGACCAGACATCTTTATATACTATTAGTGACTTCTGCAATTACCCTTACATACATGGAAATCTGAATAGGGGATTGCCTTAAAACTCCCGGGCCAGGTGAAGATCATTGTAGTAGTAGTTACTGCTGCTGCTGCATTAAATAATTCTACACCTTTTAAAAATAAAAAAAAATTCACAACACAGAAAAATCCACAATCAAATGGATTATACATGGCCAAAGTTCAAAGAATTCTAGCAGTAGTGGATAAAAGCCCATGTCACAGAATTCTGAAGCATGACCCTTAGAGATGGGCACGGATCGGCACAATAGGAGTTCACGGTTCATCAGAGTCCACAAACCGTGCTGAATTATTTAAAAAATGAACTAGTTCATGGTTCATTCAGTTCGGGCCCATCTCTAAATGAAGGGAAGCATTCTGTGTAACTCAGCCCCCCACCGTTCATGGGTTTTCCACCCTCTGCCCCCCATTCCTTAGCCCCAGAACCTACCTTACTTGCTCAGGGGCCACCTGTTCTTCCCCTCCACCACTGCCATGCTACCCAGCTGAGTAGGACAATAGGCTGTCTGGGGCCTACTTCCTGCCCCCCTGCATCCTGAGAGACTTAAGGTATTGTGGGAAGTGTTGCTCTTTGAGGGTTCCCTATATCTAGCCCAATGGGCAGCGAAAGTTCCCACCGTACCTGAAGCATCTCAGGAAGCACCGGGGCAGGAATTAGGTCGCAGATGGCCTACTGTCCTATTCAGCTGGGTGGCAGCAGCCGTGGGGGCCCAGAGCAAGTATGGTAGGTTCTGGGGCCCATGGAAGGGAGGTTTCCATTAAGCTCAGTTCCACAAACCACCTACCAAAAAAAAAAAAAACACACACACACACACAAACTAGCCCGGTTCATGGGGGGTTTTTAGTTCGTGGTCCATGCTGCAGTTCTTATACTGAGGTGCAATTTGTCCTCCCTTCAATCTTAAGTAGGAAACAGAAACCTCAAAGCTGCCTTATACTGGGGCAGACTGTGGATCTATCTGGACCTCTGCTGTTGATAAGACTCATTTCATAGCATCTTTCCCCAGTTTCAGACCAGAATCTTTCCTCCCACATCCTGAGGATTTAAATAGGGACATTGTGCATGCTAAGCCTATGCTCAGCCCCCAAGCTATGGCCTTTCATAGGGACATTTCTCAGCGAGAAGCTGAGTGAGCTGTCAATTTCATTAAATAGGATATAGTTACACAGGTTTATTTCAGCAGTCCCAGTCATTTTTCAGCACTATTTTACTGTTATTTCTTGTCCTTTGCTGCCACCAGGCGACCATCTTCATTCAATGCACACAGTTATTGTATGATTGATTCTTAACATTTCTCACACTCCTTAGCATCTGTCCATTCCTGTCCCTTATCCAGCTTGAATTAATGGCACCTGTTTACTTTTTCTTATTGTTGCCACATGGGATTTCTTGCTGGAGTTTTGTCATTAGCAGAAAGCTGTGAGTTCCCAGAAGGACCCATTACAGCTAAAAGGGAGTCAATCGCCGATCTGTGTCTACTTTCTCTTGAGAATAATCAAAGTTTACCGCTCAGTCCATAAGAGATTGGCCTCCAGGTATCACCTGAGCCTCATCCCTGTAGTAATAAATGATGAAATAGGTGTTATCCGGTTTTCCCAGGAAGGAAGCTCCCAAAATGAGAGACTGAGACACGAAGGCTTCTTGTGAGGTTAGTTTATTGCAAAGAAAAACGCCTGCTGCAGAAAGCGGGGAGAAAAACAATTTACCACGCGGGGCAAAGGCTTTTCTCCAAAGAACAAAGGGAATGGTACAATCTCTTATAGCCTGTCCCTTCCGGGCGATTTGGGGTGGGCGCACAATCTCCTAAAAAGGTCAGAAAGTTAGCTGGCGAAAATTCATTGGATTAGTAAAAACACCTTTTAAACATGCGCAGAACAGGTAAACGGATCTTCTTCTCTCCCTGGGCCCCTGCATTCCATTCTTATCTACTGTTGTTTCTATCTACTACCAGCGTTGTTTCTCAGTAAACGGATCTTTTGTTTTTCAAGAAACATTAGTCCTTGAGTCAAGAAGAAAAGCAAAAAGGAAGGGAGGGGTCGGGCCCGCTTTTACGGGGCCAGTTCTTTTCTCTCTGAATAAGTCAAACACAATTATCCTAACATAGGTATTCTCCTGCAGAGTTTTGAAGGATGTTTTCATACCTGGAACTCCTTTTCAGCTGTGGTTGTTCCACAATTCCTGAGGTTCTTAATGGAAAGCTAGAACTGTGGTTCTCATCCTTAGGTAACACAGGTGTTCTTGGACTGCAACTCCCAGAAACCTCAGGCACCACAGCTGGTGCTGAAGGCTTCTGGGAACTGAAGTTCAGGAACACCTGGGTTACCCAAGGATGGGAAGCACTGGCCTATAACAAATGTTTCCCCAATAACAATAAAGGAACAAAGAAATGAAAAAGGTTGTGATCTAGTAACTTAGCAGTAGACACCAAGCTTGAGGAGATCTCCACAACCACATTAGCTTTTTCCTAGATGCTCAAGTAGTGTGGAGAGAGGATACCCAAACATTGTAGAATATGGTCATGTCTAATTAGTTTTATTAGCTTGGGGAGAAACTGGATAATACACTTAGCACATTTCTTGTAGAAGTTCTGCATGTGATTTCCCTCACCTCCATATCTCATAGACATGCTTTGTTTTCTGATTGGTCACTGCAAGTAAACATGAGCTTAATTTGCCATTCTGATTGCTGAGGTACTCATCTCTAGGAAATCCCATCATAAAGCAAAACAAATATATTTTCCCCTTGAAGTCTAGCTTAACATTGAGTTAGCTTAGTTTATATAAATCTGCCAGGCAACCTAATGGCCATATGGAAAAAGAAAAATGAACTCTAATTAGCCTCTTTCGACTTCTTTCAAACAGATCTTTCTTAATGTCCACCTTATGCTCCTGTCAGAAGCTGATCCTGGAGTGTCCCAGAGTTTGTCCGAACCACAAAACCTGTGGGAAGAGCACTACAATATACAATATACAATACAGTGGACATGTGTGCAAGAGGACAACTGTTTCTGCACCCTTCTGACTAAAAAAAAAACATGTTGCAGTGTGTCTATCTATGAAATAGCCACCCGTTATTGGGCACGGATTTAATTCCATCTTGGAATTAAAATGTCAGCAATTAACAGTATAGAGGAAATGGCAGTGAAAATGAGACTGCCCAGAATTTGAAAAGAAAATTTTTCTCTAGTTTTGAAGAGGGGAAAACATTTTTAAATGGATCTGTCCATAGATTTTGAACAATAAACTTACTGGCAGAAAGTTTGTTGGGAGCAATGGTCTCTGTGGAACGCTATCCTCCAGATCAGTGTCTTCTCCTGCCATTTGTTTATAACACTGGAGGCATTCAAGAGGAAATTAGACCACCCTCTCTCAGATCTGCTTTGATTTGGATTCCTGCCTTGAGCAAGGGGTTGGACTCCATGGCTTTACAATCCCTCTAGAGAGATTAAAGAGCTTTCCATCTGATCTAGTCCAGAGATAGATACCTTCTGTTGCAGTTCCAAAGGCGTGTTTCAGCATGATAGCAAAAAAGATCCCAAAACAGGGTCGGCGTGAGGATACAGCCCTGTTTCACTCCGCTTCGGATGTCAAAGGGATCTGATGTTGAGCCATCAAAAACTTCAGTGCCCTTCATTTCCTCATGAAAGGACCTGATGATGTTAAGGAGTTGAGGTGGACATCCAATCTTGGGAAGGATTTCAAAAAGGCCATCCCTGCTAACCAAATCAAAGGCCTTTGTGAGATCTATGAAGGCCACAAAAAGTGGCTGTTGTTCCCTACATTTCTCCTGCAACTGTCGGAGGGAGAATACCATGTCAGTGGAGGATCTATTAGTTCAAAATCCACACTGTGATTCTGGATAAACTCTGTCTCCAAGCACCTGTATCACAATCAGCACTCCATTAAAATCACTATTATTGGAAAACAGCCATTTGCTGACAAATTCCTGGAATAGGAGGGCATTTGTCTACCCGTGGAAGTTAATAATGGTTGGTCATCTGGAACTTTACAGTGGGAGATAGAAGCCAAAATTCTACTGGATTTTTATGCCATCATAATGCAACTGGTGCATTTCTTAGCATGCAACAACACATGACTACACCCATTTCTTTAACTGTCCTAATTTTGAAGAGAAGAGGACAAGTGTGCATATTTTTTTTACTTTGTTATTTTTCCCTGTCTCTTTGTGTATGCGTGACTGTGTGTGCATATCTGCACTTTCATTGATTGATTGGTTTTTCTAAAAAAATTTGTCTATTTAGATTTGCATTTATTGAGACAAAGGTGGATATTTCAGTGGTTGTCTTCCTGACAATGTTTCCTTCTGCTATACTGTTGCCTGCTTTTGGAATGAACAAATTCTCTGCTGCCTGCTTCACCCAGACTTTTTGGGAGCTTTTTCTTAAGGGTTTTTAAGAGTTTGGATTGATTCTCTGTTGCCTGCTTTGTTGTATTTTTATGGATTATTTAGGGCTTTAGATTCATTACACCTAGACTCTACCATTTTGGAGTACTTTTAAAGAGTTGTTTAAGGATTTAAATTAACTCTCTCTTATCTGCTTTACCCAAGCTTTTATTGAGTTATTAAAGGAAAAATGAAATGACACACAACAGTTGGTCTCTTTTCGGAAAGGACCAGTGAATGAAGGACATGAAAAAGAAAGAGGAGCTCATTGAAAAACACATAATTAAACAAACAGGATTATTCTTGCTGTTCACATTCTTTGTGGTTGCAGGAGTTGCTGAAATGGATGAAGAAGTGAATCTTTGAGAAGTCAGGTAATGCAATTCTATTTCATCTAACCATTTACATTTTTTTTATCTCAGTACACAATATTACGAGAGATTGGTCAACTCAGTTGCCTGCAAAATAGTTGCCTGTGGTGAGGGGAAGAGAGGGGCCACAGCAGTGTCTATGGAGGGCAGCATGGCCAAACAGGCTTCATCAGTGGGTCCCGCCGGTGCAGAGGTGGGCTTGTTTGACCGCCACCTCACCAGCAATGGAGGGGGGGCCCAGGCATGACTAGTTGAAGAGAGGGGGAGAGGGGTGTGTGTGAGGGTGTGTTTCTGTGCATGATTGTGTGTGTGCATGTTTCCATTGATTGAGGGATGGATTTTTTTAAAAGGTTTTGTTTGTAATTAACTGTGCATTTATTATGTTAAAGGTGGAAATTTTGATCGTTGTCTTTCCAATGATTTTCATTCTTCTATACTGTTGGCTGCTTTTACAATGCTTTTAGAATATTTAAGAGAGATTATGCCACTCAGTTGCCTAAGCTCGGAATGCCCAAGTCACGCCTGTCCGTCATATGGAGCTCTAGGGCAGGAGCCTATGGAAGGACAGGAGGGGCGGAGTCAAGAAAACAGTTAGAGAGACTGAGAGAAGTTAGGGAGAGTTTTAAAAAGGGTTAAGACAGTTAGAGGCAGTTAGAGAGAAGGGTTTTGAAGTGTTAAGACAGAGATTGGAAAGTTGGTGTGTGTTATGGAATAGATAAGAGATAAAAGTAATATAAAATAGATAGACAGTCATTAGATATTGTTACAGTGGTGAATGTGAATGAATACAAACAAGCAAACTTGTAATCCTATCCAAGTTTAATAAAGAACATCTATGACTTTACTTCTGTGATTTACTAATCAAACAATAAATAAACCTGTTATATTTTGCAGCCCGAGTCTAAGGAACTTATTTGGTACAGCGTGGATAAAGATCCACTGGTGGCAGCGTGTAAAGGGAGGAAATAGCACAGCGTGTAAAGGGAGGAAAAGGTGGACCTCTGTTTGAGGGAAAACAAACAGGGGACACTGGCGGAATGCGACAGTTTTGTTTGTAATTAACTGTGCATTTATTCTGTTAAAGGTGGAAATTTTGATCGTTGTCTTTCCAATGATTTTCATTCTTCTATACTGTTGGCTGTTTTTACAATGCTTTTAGAATATTTAAGAGAGATTATGCCACTCAGTTGCCTGAAAAACTGAATAGGTCATGCCAGTCACTTCACAATGTGTTTGGTAGCTGTTTCTAGGGATTATGATACTTTTCCCTTCTCACGCTTTGATCCTAGTGACCACATTCTTCCACCTGCAAACAATCCTGTCTCCTTACCAAATGCTTTCTTGTGTTCAGTTCAGGCCTCAGGATTATAATATACAATTTGGGGAGGAAGAGACAACCTAGTAATCCAGCACCAGAGGCCAAGATGGAGAAGATCTCCACAGACACCATATATTTCCCTTTGGTGCTCAAGTAGGTGGGCACAAACGATATCCAGACACTGCAGAAAACTAACATGCTGAAAGTGATCAACTTGGCTTCATTGAAAGTATCAGGCAACTTCCTGGCAGAGAAAGCCACTAGGAAGCTGATGACAGCCAAAAGGCCCATGTAGCCCAAGACAATGTAGAACATGAGGGGTAAGCCATCGTTGCATTCAACAAGGATTTCATCTATCTGGGAGTGCATGTCCAACTCTAGAAAGGGATTAGCCATTGCTAACCATACACCACAGATGCCCACTTGAAGGAAAGAAGAGGGAATGATGACTAAGACAGCAAGTCTCTTCCCAATCCACTTCCTTGCCCTATTCCCTGGCTTAGTGGCCATGAAGGCCAACACCACAGTGATGGTTTTGGCCAAGACGCAAGCGACAGCAAGGGTGAAAATGATGCCAAACACCATTTGCCTCAGAAGGCAAGTTCCTTTCCCCGGCCACCCAATGAAGAGGAGGGGGCAGAGAAAACAGATGAGAAGAGAAGAGAGCAGAGTACAGGTGATGCTCCAGTTATTTGCTTTGACAATGGGAGTATTACGGTGCCGAATGAATGTCCACATCACCATAGCTGTGCCCATGGAAAGGAAAAGAGATGCAAAAGCGAGAGCTGCTCCCAAGGGCTCCCCATAGGATAAGTAGTTCAACTTTTTAGGAAGGCATTGGTTGTGATTTTCATTGGGATACTTATCTTCTGGGCACTCCTGGCATTGCTCAGCATCTGAAAATGAGAAGAAAAGTATTAGAAGACTGGGAGTAAACAAATCTGTTGTGTGTATTCAGATACCATCTTGCCATTACTTTGCTACCAAAAAAAGTTATCATTGTGCAGATACAGGCTTGTTCATTGTTAATGTTCCTTGCTTCCAAAGTCCACTCTTTGTGTTGGTGTATGAAGTCCCTCTTTTGTGTGCACACAAAAAATGATTGTTGTTGTTTAGTCGTTAAGTCATGTCCGACTCTTCGTGACCCCATGGACCAGAGAACGCCAGGCCCTCCTGTCTTCCACTGCCTCCCGGAGTTTGGTCAAATTCATGTTGGTAGCTTCGATGACACTTTCCAACCATCTCGTCTTCTGACGTCCCCTTCTCCTCTTGCCTTCACACTTTCCCAACATCAGGGTCTTTTCCAGGGAAGAAAAATGATAGGAACTAATATTTATTTATTTATTACATTTATAGCCCGCCCATCTAGTCATATAGACTACTCTGGGCGGGTAACAACATATCATGTAACAATTTATCAATTTAAAATCATAACAATATAGTACTAAATAAACAATGATCCAAGATGGGAGAAAACACAAAATAACAAAAATTCAGACGGTGGGTGGAGGGAAGGCTTGCTTAAACAGCCAGGTTTTCAGTTGGCATTTAAAGATGCCCAGCAACGGGGCCATGCGAATCTCAGGAGGGAGGCTGTTCCAAAGACGAGGAGTCACTGCCAAGAAGGCCCGGTTTCTTGTTTTTTCCTTCCGGGCCTCCCTCGGCGTTAGGCTCCTCAGACTCACCTCATGGCTAGATCGGGTGATACGGGTAGATCTAGGTATAATTTATAATATAAATTGGAATGTTAAATTACTTGGCTATGGAGAAAAACCCTTCACTTACCGCTCTGGATTGAAATCCTCCCTGCGGGGCACTGAACACAATCATAGCAACACACTTGCTTCTCTGGCTGGACGAACATGCTCTGTCCAGGATGGCAACTCTCAACACAGGTGGATCTGGGTGGCATCTAATGATAATCATAAGGAAAGGCATTTTGAATGTAAGTGCTTTGGGATGATAAAGCTTCAGCACTGTTCCTCAGCTTTCAAGAAAGGAGATATGCCACTACTTCCTGTCATGACAATAGTAATATACTGTGCCCTATATCTAATTAATGGATGAGTGGAAGGAAGGAAGGAAGGAAGGAAGGAAGGAAGGAAGGAAGGAAGGAAGGAAGGAAGGAAGGAAGGAAGGAAGGAAGGAAGGAAGGAAGGAAGGAAGGAAGGAAGGAAGGAAGGAAGGAAGGAAGGAAGGAAGGAAGGAAGGAAGGAAGGAAGGATTTGGAAACTATTCAAATTAGAGTTACACTTTATTGCTTTTATTCTCCAATTACTGGTTCTGTAGCAACCTAAGGTTTTATTGGTTGATATTTGAAGTGTCGAGAGAATTTGTTGGCTAATGCAATGACAGGTTGGAGTGCCGTTACTGTTGTTGTCATGAGTAAGGTATGTGTAATGCTGGGAGCAGTAACAGCTCAGTTCAGACCACGACCAATTACTAGTACCCCTCTCCCTCTGCTACTACTCCTTTCCCCACCTTCCATCATGCAGCAAAAGATTCCTGGTTGCATTTGACTCTCTGCTCTTTAGAAGCTGTTACTGAATTCCACGTCAGGCAGCAGAAAATTAATTAATTAATTTCAAACATTTCTTGCCTCCCCCCATGAGTGGGTTACAGAGTAGTTCAAATAGAATTTTAAATGAAGTGGTTCAAAACCACAACATATTAAAAAATTAAATCATTAAAATTATAGTGTCAAACTCTGTACAAGCCAAGACTTTCAAACTCAAAGACCCTAAGAAATAAGCATGCAGTGACCTGGTGCCAAAATGATGTTAATATCGCCACCAACCCACAGTTGGGGGTGCTACCACCGAAAAAAACATGTCTCCACATACTGAACAGTTCTCAGTGGAGGGAAATGAAGGAGAGTCTCCCCAGGAGATCTTAGTAATTGGGCAGGTTTAAACAGAGAGAAAGAGAGAGATGTTCCTTCAAATACCCAGGTCACAAGCCATTTAGGGCTTTGTAGGATATGGTCATCACTCAGAACTCAGTAGAACTTTTCTCTCTCTCAGTATTAACTCTAAAAGTCTATTTTCATGTCAGTGAGGAAATAGAGTCTATGTTGAAGTTTATTAGAAAAAGCCTGTCCTGTCAGATTGAGTGTATGTGTCACAAAGTTTGTGAGTCTCTGAAGAAGTTATTGTGATTTTGAAATACAGGAAGAATATATTTGCATATTATTCCTGTTTTAATCTTTATCATTCTTTAGATCCTACCATTACCTTCCTACCTGTTACCTATGGTCCCTCAAACACCTTAATTTTCAATAGTTTGAACCAAACACTGAATCTGGAATTCGAAAAAAATAGGATTTGTTTTCAACTCAAAAGAAAAGAACGAGATATTTCTTTAATGCAGAAGAAGGGGAAAAAAAAGAAATATTTGGACAACTTTAAGTCTGACAGCTTTATTCCAGAGCAAATTTCCACTGATTACTCTTTTCTTTATTTATATTTAAAATATTTTAGCTCCCCTTTCTCCTTTAAAAGGACACAAGGCACCTTGCACCATTAAAAGACAATATTTAAAAGCTAAAAACAGTAAGTATGGAAATATTTTAAAAGAATCAAACAAAGTTTAAACAAATAAAAAAGGTAAACAAAATCAACACCAAAAACAGATTCAACAGTTCTCTTCCAGATGTGCAGAGCTCCAGGTCTGAAAAAGATTCATAAGGAAATTTGTCTCAACCATAACTCATGCTTCTATCACTTTCTGATTAAATATCAAAAAATCTAGAACCAATGTCAAATATACTCAGGAAATATGAAGAAAATATTGACAGACACACCCACCTGATTAAACACCTGATTCCATACAATGGTGCTTCCATTAATAATGAACTCTTTGCCTGCAGGTGCCTGGGGGTCCATTTGTCCAACCTGGACTTTGTGGAAGGAATCATTGGGTGATATGTAAAAATTGATGATATCAAAACCAGCAACCAGTTCCCCCTTCTCATCCAGAAATATTTCTTCCCCAGCGTTATTGTTAAAGCGGAGAGTTTTCAAAACTGAGTGAAGCTGGATTGGAGAAAAAAATCATTCAATTATTCCTATACCCAACATATGCTCTAGATACTGTTTTCAACATGTATCCTGCTCCTTCTCCTCCTTGTCTGAAGGCTAGTGAGAGAAAATGGGTTCTTTCTCAAACACGGGGAAATGTTCCAGCCAAAACACAAGGGAATGTGTTCTGAAATAGTAAGAAAGGCTCCCTTTATCTTCTGCGGCAGCCAGAAAATGTCATAGAATCATAGAAAAGTGAAGTTGGAAGGGGCCTACAAGGCCATCAAGTCCAACCCCCTGCTTGAGGCAGGAATACAATCAAAGCACATCTGCCAGGTGATGATCTAAGTTTTTCTTGAATGCCTCCAGTGTTGGAGCACTCACCAATTCCCGAGGTAACTGGTTCCACTGTCGTACTGCTCTAACAGTTAGGAAGATTTTCCTGACATTCAACCGTAATCTGGCTTCCTTTAACCTGAGCCCATTGTTGCATGTCCTGCACTCTGGGATGATTGAGAACAGATCTTGCCCCTCCTCTGTATTCCTCTGCCTTTCAAGTATTTGAAAAGTGCTATCCTATCACCCCTCAGTCTTCTTTTCTCAAGGCTAAACATGACCAGTTCTTTCAGCCTTTCCTCATAAGGCTTGGTTTTCAGCCCCCTGATCATCCTTGTCGCCCTCCTCTGAACTTCTTCCAATTTGTTAGCATCCTTCTTGAAGTGTGGTGTCCAGAACTGGACACAATACTCAAGGTGAGGCCTAACCAGTGCTGAATAGAGGGGGACTAGCACCTCACGGGATTTGGAAACTATACTTCATTCATGTAGCCTAAAATAGCATTTGCTTTTTTTTGTAGACACATCTCACTGTTGGCTCATATTTAGCTTGTGATCTACGACAATTCCAAGATCCTTCTCGCTCGTAGTTTTGCTGAGCCAAGTATCCCCCATCTTGTAACTGTGCAATTGGTTTCTTTTTCCGAGGTGCAGGACTTTGCACTTATCCCTCTTGAATTTCATTCTGTTGCTTTCGGCCCAGTGCTCCATCCTATCAAGGTCATTCTGAATTTTGTTTCTGTCTTCTAGGGTATTAGCTATTCTGCCCAATTTGGTATCATCTGCAAATTTGACAAACATTCCCTGCACTTCCTCATCCAAGTCATTAATGAAAAATATTGAAGAGCACTGGGCCCAGGACTGAGCCTCGGGGTACCCCACTTGTGACCTCCTCCCAGTTAGAGAAGAGCCCATTAATCATCACCCTCTGAGTATGATTCTGTAGCCAATTGTTTATCCACCTGACACTTGATCTATCCAGCCCACATCTAGTTAGCTTGCTAATCAGGAGATCATGAGGCACTTTGTCAAAAGCTTTGCTGAAGTCAAGGTAAGCTACATCTAGAGCATTCCCTCTGTGTATCAGGGAGGTGACCTGATCAAAATATATATAACGCCCCCCCCCCAGCAATTAAAGCACTCTCTAGGCAGTGTAGAAGTTTTACGCAGGCTATTCATATCCCCCCCCCCCCCAGGGAACTGGGTACTCATTTGACCGACCTCAGAAGGATAGAAGGCTGAGTCCCCCTTGAACTGGCTACCTGTGGTTGAACTCTGGGTCATGGGCACCGTTTTGGCTGCAGTACAGCAGTTGAACAGCTGCACCACGAGGCTCCAAAGAATGGAATGAGTCGTGAATATATCTGTACTTGTGATCTCGTCTTTTACATTGTTCATCACTGAGCCATGATAGCACTCGGTTTCAGAAAATTTAAGATGGAGTTGGACAAATTCACAAAAGACATGTCCAGCTCTGGCTTCCTCTCTCACATCATTCCAGAAATTACCCTGTATCCCCAAAAATAAGACCTAACCTGAAAATAAGCCCTAGTATGATTTTTCAGGATGCTCGTAATATAAGCCCTACCCCAAAAATAAGCCCCAGTTAAGTGAAACCCCGCCACCCACCCTTGTGCAGCAACCAGAAGATGACATGACAGTATTTGAATAAATGTAGATGGTTGTACATGAAAAAAATAAAACATCCCCTGAAAATAAGCCCTAATGCTTTTTTTTGGAGCAAAACTTAATATAAGACCCTGTCTTATTTTCGGGGAAACACGGTAGGTGAGACCTGACTACTCTATTCTGCCTTTGACACTGGAGGGCCTAACAGTTTGGGCTTTGCCCTGTTGTGGGTTTGTTCTCGATTTGGCTTTTTGACCTGCCATGGATAAATGTTCTGAGGATCCTGTTTGTCTTCATCTCTCTTTCCCTTCCGTTTGGCTCTCAATGAATATATGGCATCCAGGGCATGTACTACAAAATAAACAGCATTGTAGACGCCATAGCTGTGGCCAGACATGCCCATTTCAAACAAAGATCCAGGAAGATTCGCAAACTTCTCTTGCCCAGTGCAGTTGTTTCCATCTGGATACTGCAGACCATGCAGTGGAAGTGAGCAGACAAATAGTGTGTACCAGAACTGGTGAATGAAATACAGGTTTGAGTGAAATGGATTGATGTTCTCAAGAAAGTCCCCAAACCCTGGCACCACGTTGGTATGGAGGGCAAATGACAAGGTACCATTGAGCGACTTTGAGCTCAGTTTTACCCCCGCTGTTAAAGCCGTGTAATCCCACTGAGCTGTCGTGACCCACACCTTCCGTTGGGGCTTCATTTCACGAAATTCATAGATGTCCAAAACTAATCGTAACGCCTCCAGAGACTGTCTGTCTCCATGCACAAGCATCACGTTGATTTCAGTCAGCGAGAACGCCAACTGAATGGGTCCCAGTTTTCTTTCCAGTATTTCCTTAGATAAGAATAAGGAAACTTTTGGGATCACTATTGTCTCAGCAATGCAAATACGGCTCTGCAAGAGCTTTGGTCTCAAGGTCTGAAGGAAGGTTTCTCCAGTGTCATCCTCAGAAACAACGAGGCCGATCCAGTTCCATCCAAAGTGCTCAAGGAGCAGAACAATCCCAATGTACTGGGGATCTTCACTGGGGATCATCCGGTAGAAAAAAGGGAACTGAATGTTCTCGCTCAGTGTCGGGTCAAAGGCACCATAGCTGATCTAACAGAAAAAGAACAATACATTTTAAAATAAGAATCTTATAGCTCTGTGGTTTAGAAATCTGGCTGGGGAGCTAAAGGTTGAGAGTTTGATTGCCACTGTGCCTCCCTGATAGGGTCTGGAGGACTCAGTGATCTATAGCATCCCTTTCAACTCTGTAGTTCTAAGAGGATGGTGATGATATCTCTTCAATACAAAGTCATCATGTGCAGATGTTTGTTATTATATGCTGTCCAGATGCTTCCAGATGATGGGTCAAGTTCAAGTTCAATTTTATTGTATTAGCTAAAAGCCGTCACAATTGTTTAAAATACAAATATGATCAAATAAAATCATGATAAAATCAGACATATAAAATAATAAGAGACCCTTCATATCTGGGAGTCTCCCGCACAATTGATCACGATGGCTTTCAGAAAAAAAATTAGCTTGAATATTTTTGGCCACTTTTGCAAACAGTTCTGTATGTAACATAAGGATCACAGTCCAAAAGTAACCTGACCACCTTTATCTGAGGGCTTTCCTCCTGTAGAGCAGCCAAAATGTTACCCAGGAACTTTTCTCTGGGGTTTTGATAGAGCCGACAGTAAATAGTGGACAACATCCTCTATCTCACCTGCTCCGCAAATACATAGCCTTAGATGTTTAGGGACATTCATATACCTGCTGTCTAAGACAGCGGTTGGCATGGTTTGGAAATGGAGTTCTGTGAATGCGGTTCTCAAAGAGGCAAAAGAAAGTGTATGTAAGTATTGCGCCATTGAGTGGTTTGTTTTCAGCAGATGGTACCAGTGAGAGAAATTTGAAGAGTGAATTAAGGCTAAGTCCTGGTCATTATCCAATTTGTAGAACCAGTCCCTCAACATTCTTTTAACCCCAGAAAAAACAAAAATATCTGTGGAGAGGGATTTAGATTTTAGTAGGGTTTGAACTGAAGTTGCCCAGCCGCCATTCTTCCATTGCTCTACCATGCAACGTTTAGGTAGACGGTGGTCGGGCATATCCATCACCCTCTTATAGTGAGAGAATATAGCTAGAGTTGCCCTGGCTTTAATGGACACCATGCCTGTCTCTGTTCTAAGGAAAGCTGCTGGAGTCCCCTGGGGTGCCCCGAGGATGTGTCTCAGAAATTTATTCTGTCCTACTTCAAGATGGTGTAGGTTGTTCTGATTCATACCCCAGATCTCAATTCCATAAAGCATTTGAGAGATGACCCTCCCTGAAAAGACTTTTAAAGCTGGGGTTACTAGTTTACCACCTTTGGAATGGAAAAATTTGACCAGAGCATGGCTAGATTTCTGAACCGATAGTTTCGTGCTCTGTATCTGGGATTTCCAGCAGTTTTTCTCATGAAAATGTACTCCTAGGTACTTGAAGGTCTGGACTTGTTCTATTTTATTTTCACCTATAGTCCAGCTAAATTTGGGGGGATGCTTTCCAAAAATCATCACTTTAGATTTTGTATAATTTATTTTTAGTTGCTCTAGGTGGCTAAACTCTTGGAGCTTATTTAAGCTTCTCTTCAGTCCCTTTTTGTTCATAGATAATAATACAATGTCATCAGCATATATAAGGCTTGCAATCTTATAGTTCCAAATTGAGGCGGGGGAAATGATCTGGATGGTTTAAAGCTGTTACAATATTATTAATATAAAAGTTAAAAAGTAGGGGTGCGAGTAAGCACCCTTGTTTTACCCCTTTGTTAGTATGAATTTCCTCTGTCAGCCTTCCATCTGTGCTAATCCTTACTCTCAACGTTGTGTTGGAGTATAGTTCTTGTATTAGGGTTAGGAGTCTCTTATCGATGTTGGTCTCTGTGAGCTTATCCCACAGGCGGTTTCTGGTGATTGTGTCAAATGCGGAGGAGAAGTCAATAAAAGCTGTGAACAGCCATTTGAATGGCCTGGTGGTATATTTGCATACAAGATGATGTAGCACGTAGATTTGATCTACTGTGCTATGGCCCTTCCTAAAACCTGCTTGTTCCTGGTGAAGGATATTATTTTCCTCCATCCATTTAGCCAGCTTCTGAAAAAGAAGGCGGGTATAGAGCTTGGAACTGATATCCAGTAAGCTGATTGGGCGGAAGTTCTGGGGGATGGATTTATCACCTTTTTTATAAATTGGGGAAATTATGCTCTGCCTCCACCCCTCGGGAAAAATTCCTGTAGCATTAATGTGAGAGAAGAGCTGTGCTAGGACTGGGGCCCACCATTCCGAGTTGTTCTTATACACCTCTGGTGGGATCATGTCCTCGCCAGGTGCTTTGTCTGTTGCTAGGGCGTCAATAAGTCTATACACTTCCTGTTCTGATACTGGGGGCCATTCGGGTATGGAATTTAGTAGGGTCTGGGGGGTTCTCACTTTTTGTGGCCCAGTGTCTGCATCACTATTGAAAATAGTTTGAAAGTAGTGGCACCAGGCATTTGCCATGATGCAGGCATCTGGTGCAGGATTGGGACCTATAGCCACAGCTGAGACCATATTCCAGAATTTTCGCTCTTTCCTTTCCAGCACAGCCTGCCCTAGTTCCTCCCACTGAGCTGACATAAGTGCCCATTTCTTTTGTTTTAAAAGTTCCTTATATTTTGAGCGGTAGCGAACCAGCGCCTCCAGATTCGAATTGGAATGCATCTTCCTCGTCTTCCTTGTTAAATGAGCTAGATGCTTTTTGGCTAATACACATTCTTGGTCATACCAACCCCCTCTATGAGGGGCCGGGGAAGGCTCCTGTGGCTTTTTGATTAATAGAGGTCTTAAGTTAGAATTGATATAGTTGATGCCCTCTATTGGATCCCTATGTCCAATTACAATATCCCTATGTGCACACAGCAGATGTGGGTTGTTTAGCTGTTCCCGAATTGTTTGGTCGACAAGGGGGGACCATTTTAAGCGTTTCCCTACAACCATAGTTCTCTCTGCCCAATCAGCCAGTGGTGGGGGCAACTGTGGAGTTGTCAGGGGAATGGAGAGACAGATGGGTAGGTGGTCGCTATCGGGTCGATCTAATATATTATATTTTGTCTCCTGGGACACCAGCCTAGGGGAGCAAAATATATAATCAATGACACTCCCTGCCCAACTATTAAGGAAGGTGAAATATCCTTTTGAGTCATCCCGAGAGCTGCCATGAAGGCAAATCAGTTGTAGGCCGGACATTGTCTCGGCTAGCTTCCTACCTTGTTTATTGAGGACTTTATCCAAAGAAAGACGGTCAGATAGGAAGGGTTCGTTATACTCTAGGTCTGAATCAAATACCGTCTCAGTTAATCCAGAGCCAACTCTGGCATTAAAGTCGCCACACAAAACTATAGCTGCTCTCGGGTGCAGGAACTCGCAGCGGTTGATGGCTTCTTCCAATTCATTCCAGAAGGACGTGAGATTTTCTGTTTTATCAGGTGGACAGTAGGCATTGATGCATATTAGTGCCTCCAACCCATTACCCCATGTTCCCATTACCAATACTGACGGAATAAAATTACTTTCAGACCGGTAAATGACTTCCAGCTCCACGTCCAATTTAACGGAGACCAAAATAGCTAAACCTTCTCTTGCTCTCCCTTTCCTAGATAGTTTAAGAGCAGGAAGCAAAAATGGGGTATACCCATGTAACACCAGGGGAGTGGAATCAATTAGCCAGGTTTCCTGCAAACAAAGGATATGAAACATTGAAAGAAATTTCCCAAACTCCTGGTCCGCCAACTTATTTTGCCACCCGGCGATGTTCCATGATAAAACTGAAAGTGAGCACTGGGAGTTGGAACTGTTCTGTAGGTCAAGGCAGTTCTGTCATAAAAGGGTTGGAGCATCAGCAGGGGGTGTCGGTTCTGGATGTAGTTCAGCCTGAATTGTAATGTTGGGCTGGCGAGTTTCAAGGAGAGTCACAAGCTCCTGCCTTACCGACTCTATCATTTTAAGTGTCAGTACCTGCTTTTCCCATGGGAGAGAGGTGAAGCTGTCCAGAGCCTCTTTTGATAAAGCTTCGTCTTCAATATCAAGCTGTAACTGCAAATCCCTTGGAGTTTGATTGGTAATAGGGCTAAATCTTGTGGATGCAGGAACAAAAGGGGTCTGGAGGACTCAGTGATCTATAGGGATTCTTTCAACTCTGTAGTTCTAAGAGGATGGTGATGATATCTCTTCAATACAAAATCATCATGTGCAGATGTTTCTTGTTATATGCTGTCGAGATGCTTCCAGATGATGGGGATCTCAGTAGAATTTTCAAAGAAGGTGAATGGAATAATTTACCAGGACCACTGATTTTCCATGGGCAAACCAGGATTTACAAACATGTCTTGTGAAAGTTTGTTTGACTCTCTATTAACTCCACTACACTGCCTCCCAATGTTTACCACGGTTTCATTCTTTTCCCCAAGGTTTGTTGTTCTTATAAGGAACCGACTTATAGCGACTCTTATAGGGCTTTCAAAGTAAGTGAGATATTTAAGAAATGGTTTTACTAATTCTATACACCCAAGTGAGTTTCCATGGCTGAGTGAGGATTTGAACCTAAACCTCCTGAGTCCTACTCCATCACTCTGTCCACTACACCACAAGGGGATGTTTAAATAATAATAATAAATTGCCTCCAAGTTAATTCCGATTTATGGCAAACTTTTTCAGGGTTTCTAAGCAGAGAATACTAAGAAGGGTTCCCTTCTTCTGGGAGCTCCCTGGGACTGTGCCGCTTGACCAAAGCCACACAGGAGAGGAGTTCTACTCTCAGGAGGCACTGTGGAGAATCAAACTCCCAACCTTTGGTCTGAAGCATGATACCTAAATCACCCAGCTGTCCAGCCAGTATGTTTACCACAGTTTCATTCCTGATTCCACTAAATATGAGTTAGCAAAATTTCCTTTTGTATTTCTCTTCTGCTCTCTTAAATGTCATAATAAACTCAACTGAAGCTTCTGACTCAAACCTGGTGAATTAATACTAGCCATAGTATAGAATGAATTTTAGGAGAAACTCAAAAGGGAACTCTTCACTTGATGGCATCTACTTAGCTCTAAAACCTTACCTGTGGTATACTGTAGACATTTAAAATGTGGGCCATCTGCATGGAGGTTTGGGAGGTGAGACCACCAATGACAGCCGGGGCTTTCTCTATCATGCCACAGTTGTAATTGAGGGGTTTTCCTTTCCCCAGGAACAAAAGATCCACAGTGGTCCAACAGGCTCTCCAGGAATCAAAAGCATTGTCATAAATCTTGGAACCCAGTGTGGTATTTGGTAACAGTTCAGCATTCTTGTTGATCTCATGGAGAGCAAAAGCAAAGGCCAAGATGTGCTGGTAGTTTTTAGGGATCACACTGCAAAGACATTTAAAACCTTTTTACAACTTGACTTCAGACAATCAAATATGTTACAGTTTCTATTGTGATCTGCTCATCTAAGTAAGCCGGATATTCCGCACACACCGTGGAAAACTCTTAGTCAAACTCAGGATACAGAGTTTATACCCTAAAGCAACAGGAGTCGAGAAATAAGATGTCACCAGGGCAGCACCAAAACCATCTAATGCTAAGCTTGGTCATAGTGTAGGGACTGATTTAAGCCATGAAAAATCTAATGTGCATTCCCCTTAAGAGGTCCCTTGGGCTTCAAGGCCATGTTCATTTCTGTTAAGTGAGACTTTTGAAGAACATCTGGGATTCCATTTTACCAGCAGTTTAACAGCAGTACCCTGAAATATCATCTTCATTGGGCATTCATTCTTTACCTAATGGAGCTTGCTGGGTAGTCGTGAAGATATAATGTACCTGCAGACTGCAAGCCTTTATGTAGAACTGATTTCAATGCATGCCTTCTTCGTAAGCCACCATAGCTTCCCCTCTCTTTTGATCTCTTCAGTGACCTAAGGGAGAATAGTTTTCTATTTTCTTTCTCAACCTTTCCATTCATCTTCTGGCTGATGTTCATCTCTCCAGCCTCTCTTCCACCCAGTTATGTAACTCTTTTGTTAAAGTATCTTTGCCCCAAAAGATTGCAATTCAAGGGAAAATTCATGTATAGGAATGAAACATCTGAAGTGTCTGAAGTATTTTTTAACAACTCCAAATTGCAGCTGATGCATAATAATAATAATAAAATCTTAGACCCTGGGGATCATTGAGTCCTGCTCGTGACAAGGAGGCACAGTGGGGAATCAAATTCTCAACGTATGCCTCCGCAGACAGATGCATTAAACCCCTGACTATCTAGCAGTTCAGTGAAGGAGTACTCCATTTTGTTCTCTCAAAAATGAATATCTTGTCCCTGCCACAAAGCTTCCTTGAATGAGACATCCAGGGATTGAGACCAAATTGATTTTAGTGAAGACCAGGTTTGATCTCAACCTCATGATGGTTCTCTTTCTACAATTACAGAAGTGGGATATTTGTTTGCAAGTACATTGCTTAAGTGAGAGCTAGACCATAAAGAAGGCTGACCGCCGAAGAACTGATGCTTTTGAATTGTGGTGCTGGAGGAGACTCTTGAGAGTCCCCTGGACTGCAAAGAGAACAAACCTATCCATTTTGAAAGAAATCAACCCTGAGTGTTCACTGGAAGGACAGATCCTGAAGCTGAGGCTCCAATACTTTGGCCATCTCATGAGAAGAGAAGATTCCCTGGAAAAGACCCTGATGTTGGGAAAGTGTGATGGCAAGAGGAGAAGGGGACGACAGAGGACGAGATGGTTGGACAGTGTCACTGAAGCTACCAACATGAATTTGACCCAACTCCGGGAGGCAGTGGAAGACAGGACGGCCTGGCGTGGCCTGGCGTACTCTGGTCCATGGGGTCACGAAGAGTCGGACACGACTTAACGACTAAACAACAACAACATTGCTTAAATTTAGGACCATATGGAAGAATAATAGAATATCTGCTCTTTATTTTGTGATGTTACAAAGCATCTTTGGGTTCACTACATATTTCTGAACAAAAAGAAAATGATAAAGATCTACTTACTAAGCAGATCTGGAAGATTGTGGGCGTCTCATAAATGTCTCCATGATGAAGCCAGCAAGAGTAATGGATACAAATTCACCAATGATAACCTCTTCTGAAGAATCATCTGAAGGCATCCGGGTTTCTGACCTCCATTCACACATGGTGGAGCTCAAACTGTGACAGGAGCACCAGTGCTGAAGGAGGAGCAGCAGCACAAACAAAACCAGTGGATGGCCTGGCAAACATTCAGCGAAGTTCATGTTGGGCCTCAGAAATGATCTCCTCCACTCACCACCACAAAGCTCTATCTGTTCTGGTGGAAGACACAGAAAACCTGGGATGGACAGAGTGCCTCCACCTCAGAAGTCTGAGATAGAAATAGTCCATGTTGTTTGGAAAGGAGCCTTTATAGAGTGAGGTAAATATTTTGAAGTGGAAACAGGGTGTTTTTTATCTTTTTTTAAAAAAACCTCAGAGGCTTCTGTTTTTCCATGGTGGTTTGATGAGCAGCATCATTAAATAACACTTTTAATTGCTGGGAAGATAATCAAGACTCATAATATGTGTCGGGGTTTTTGTATCTGACAGTGGAGCCTGCGTTATTTTGGAGTTTGGAAAGTTTGTAAGAAACTGCAGAGGGAGAAAGGAGCCTCCCAATAATTCATTTGGAATTTCTGAATTCAACAAGACTTATTCCAAGTGAAGGAAGGAGGCTGGGTCTGTGTGTGTGTAAGCTGACTTTGTATCCTGCTCAAGTGCCTTGACAACTACTTTCAGCTGAGTCAGGCCACTGGTTGATCAAGAGTAGCAAGAATGATTGGAGACCTCACAAAACACTCTCCCTCCAATGCAACCTGTGTTTTAAAAAGAGAGAGAGAGAGAGAGGAGAGATTTTCTGCCAATTGAAGTTGGTGCATTCTGCTTAGCAAACCATGAATTTTGATGCTGAACATTGTCCATTATTCTGGGCCACGGTCAACGATCCGAACATAAAAAAGAGCCACTTCTGGTCGAAAGGCCTAGATAGTCCTAAACAGGAACCAAGTAGTAGACTTGGAAATGTCAAGTGTTTATTTCTATATTTTTTCAGGATTTTATTGTTTGCAGTTCAACACGCCAGCTGTACACACAAATTCCTAGGGTTGTAACGCTGCACCTGGTTGAAATACACAGAGAACACAAAAAGATCATTGTTTCTGATTCCAGGTCTTAGGAAATTTGCTGAAATCTCAATGGGACTGTTATCCTAAAAAGTAAGGAGCAAGGGAAAGGGACTTGAGGGAAGAGGTACTAAATGCATGTTCTAGAGCCCATCAAGTCATTTGGTGGAAGCCAAGGAGTGGGACACCTTGTCCCGGTATTTCCACAATCAACAGCCTCAGAAACTTCTCCCAGCCTTTCTCTGTCTTGCCTCTCTGATCTTGCAAGGATCTAATCCCTGGTCTCAAATTTTGGCCCTGGAATTTCTAGGAATCGGCGGCTGCTGAGTTGGCAACCCTAAAAGTGAATTGGAGGTCCTCCAAGGGCAGGTGGCTGTGCAAAACTCACACGATGCCCCCTCTCGCCACTGCTAGTTGTGCTTAGGTGGTTTTGTCAAGTCTACGACTAGCCTTGCCAAGTAGAGAAATGGCCACTGCTCCTCTTTGAGTTCAGTGCCCGAAGCCAGAGGAACTGAGGCTTTCCCAGAAATCTCTGTTGGTCTTAGGATCACAAGGTCCCAGAGTCTCAAGCTCTCTGCTTCCCAAAGTCACAAACAGAAACTAATATTCAGCAACAATGACCAGAGAAGAAGAAAAGATTTCACACTGGCACTAGGGATGTTTTATTATTATTATTATTATTATTATTATTATTATTATTATTATTATTATTATTATTATTATTATTATTATTGTTGTTGTTGTTGTTGTTGTTGTTGTTGTTGTTGTTGTTTTTGTTGTTTTGTTGTTTTGTTGTTTTGTTGTTGTTATTATTATTATTATTATTATTATTATAGGGACGTGGTGGCGCTGTGGGTTAAACCGCAGAAGCCTCTGTGCTGCAGGATCGGAAGACCAGCCGTCGTAAGATCGAATCCACGCGACGAAGTGAGCTCCCGTCGCTTGTCCCAGCTCCTGCCAACCGAGCAGTTCGAAAGCATGCAAATGCGAGTACATAAATAGGTACCACCTCGGTGGGAAGGTACCGGCGTTCCGTGTCTAGTCGCGCTGGCCACGTGACCACGGAAACTGTCTTCGGACAAACGCTGGCTCTACGGCTTGGAAACGGGGATGAGCACCGCCCCCTAGAGTCGGACACGACTGGACTAAATGTCAAGGGGAACCTTTACCTTTACCATTATTATTATTATTATTATTATTATTATTATTATTATTATTACTATTATTATTATTATTATTATTATTATTATATTATATTATATTATTATTATTATCATGGAGAGTTGCTGCACAAAGTGCTGTCTGGTTAATTTATTGATAAGTGTATTGTTTACTCTGCTGATTGATGTACAAAATTCTGCTGTACATATTTTGTAAATACACTGCTGGTGAAGGAATCTAACGTCTCTGTGCGTCTCTTTGCTCTTGACCTATCCAAATGGTGGTTTTGTTTCCCCCCCCAGTAATGGGACCAGGTAGATGGCTGAGGGTTAAGGTCCTTCTCTACCTCATCCCTTGGCACTTGCCGTTCAACTAGCACCCAGGTCCAAGGGTGATTCTTGTAAACGTTCTCTCCAACTCCTTACCTAGTCCCTATAAAAAAGATCCATGGTTCCACAGATGCAGTCTGCCAATTACAGACTGAAAAGATCAGAATTATTTTACACCCTGGTGTATTTGCAAGTTCTCACAGGAAGAGCAGCGACAGTACCTCCCCAGTCCATAGACCTCACCTTTTGACTTTGGCAAAACAGAACGGTGGATAAGCAGATCGCTGTTGTCCAAAGCTGTCATGGCAGAGATTCAGCAAAGACACACAGATTGGGCCTAGAGGGGAAAGGTAAATTTACACAGCAACCTTAGAAACAATGACCTTTGGATGTCAATCAGATGACTGCCAGAATGGGGCCCTTCTTTTCTTGGCTATAGATTTCACTAGAGGTGTGCAAATTGGTGACTCTGGACTACAGTAGCCCAGACAGACCATCTGTGGTTTTGGATGACAATCCCCCAGAATTCCTGCCGTACTGCCTGGAGTATTCTGGGACTTATAATTGAAAAATACAAATGTTGATTGCCACCATCACCATCCCTTTGGCACCAACGTTGAACTTGAACCAGTTGCTCCTTAGTTATGGTTGCCTGTGGATTTCTCCACTTGATCCTTCTCCAGCTTGGCACAGCAGCAGAAGCATCACCATCAATAAAAGCAGACTTGTTTTACCTTGTCCCTGCATCGAACCATTTGGGATCCGCCCCTTACAGGTGAGATGCTTTAATACTTAACCAAGTCTATCTGACTGTGACTTAATACAGTATACAGAATGAAAAATGGTCTACATACTTAGTACATAAAATAGAAACTTGCATGTAGTGCTGGCCATAAAGGAAAGAAGCAAGGCGGAGAAAATTCATCCCCCCCCCCCCCCCGACCTTAACTGTTTGCACTGAAGCTCTTTTAAGAGTTTGACTTGCAGAGATCTTTGGGAACTGAAATTCTTAAGGGCATTGTTCAATTGCACCAAAATAAAACTATGCCTGTTCTAAGGGATGTTCTAACAACAATGCTACCTCGGCCTCTTCCCAAGAAGACGACAAGGTGGTCGCTATTCTTTATTCAGTAGTGACACCTGTGCTCAATCCTGTTATATATTTCCTAAGAAACAAAGAGGTCAAGGAGGCTCTGAAGAAGCTTGTGGTTAGATCCCAAAGAACAGGCATGGTAGGATAGTGGATAGAATGCAGGACTTGGAACCAGGATGGATTTGATTTAAATCAAATTGATTTAAATTTTAAAAAAGGAAGTTTGATGATTTATATAAAATTGATTTTTATTTAAATTCTGATTCAATTTGTGACTTAAATCAATTTAATTCTAAAAAATCCTTCGTCGTCGTCGTCTCAGAACTGCAGAGCTGGAATTGACCCTATGGGTCATCAAGTCCATGTCAAGGAGGCACAGTGGAGAATCGAGCTCCCAAACTCTGGCTCTGCCATTTTTATCTACCCTGCTTTGAACATAGGCTCATGTTTAACCCCCCACTCAGCCATTGAGCCCAGACTTCTGTTTCAGTCATCCTAACTCATAAGATAAAATGTCAGGCAGGAAGTTGTTTGTGATGGTTAGATGGAAATGTAATATATAATAAAACACCTTTTGTCCCATGTAATTTAAGTGATCTAGTTTCTAGAATTCATTTGGGTTGGCAAGGAAGAAATTAGGACAAATTGTAGAGCCAGCTGTGACTGATCAGTGTGCAAAACATATTGACAGTCCAGATATAATCAACTTTGGAAGTGCTTTGATTTGCTGTCACCCAGGTGATTGCTATGACCTCTTGCAAAGAACCCTGGGAATTGTATTTTTGTGAGCATTCTGGAATTGTAGTCCAAGGCACATGGAGGGTCCAGAGTTTCGGAATTTTACACGATGCTAACCATATAAGCTGGCTAGATAGCTGAGTAAGTTATGGATCTGGTTGCGGAGTCAGGGCTTGGGAGCGGAATTCCTCACTCTGCCTCCTGGAAAAAGAGCCAGCCTATGCGGCCATTGGCAACCTACACATTGCTGGGGCACCCCCAGAAGAGAATGGTAAACCACTTCTGAATAGTCTGTACCTAGAAAACCCTGGAAAGGGTTACCATAAGTCAGAATTGAGTTGACAACACATAATTAAATGTGCTTTAGTATTGATTTTATTTACCGTATTTAATATTTTAGCTCGTTTAATTCTTTTTTAATATTTGTATACCTACTGTTTCTTAGCTTTTAAATATTGTCTTTTTAATTATGTAAGCCACCTTGGGTCCTTTTTAAGGAGAACAGTGGGGAAAACATATTTTAAATAAATAAATAAATTATTATTATTGACCATACAAATCTGGATCATTCTTGTTAGCCATGCTAGTGAAGTTGGTTCTAAATAACTAGTTCACACAAGCCAGAATACAGACGGTGGACATGACTTGGAAGTTGTTCATTAGTATTCTGTTCCAGTGGACAGTCTGACATTACACATCAGGTCAATCACATAAATTATTGTAGTGATGTAAAGAGTGCCCAGTCATGTGCCCAGTTGAAAGCATGCTCATGTGATCGGTCATGCAAGCAGGCACGTGAATGGGAGCATGACCAGACATCTTTATATACTCTTAGTGACTTCTGCAATTACCCTTACACTCATGGAAATCTGAATAGGGTATTGTCTTAAAACTCCAGGGCAAGGACTTAGTTAAAGGGGAAGATCATTGTAGTAGTAGTTACTGCTGCATTAAATTATTCTACACCTTTTAAAAATAAAAAAATTTCACAACACAGAAAAATCCACAATCAAATGGTTTATACATGGCCAAAGTTCAAAGAATTCTAGCAGTAGCGGATAAAAGCCAATGTCACAGAATTCTGAAGCATGACCCTTAGAGATGGGCACGGATCAGCACAATAGGAGTTCACGGTTCATCAGAGTCCACGAACCATGCTGAATTTTTTAAACAATGAACTAGTTCATGGTTCATTCAGTTTGGGCCCATCTCTAAATGAAGGGAAGCGTTCTGTGTAACTCGGGCCCCCCCCCATGGGTTTTCCACCCTCTGCCCCATTCATTGGCCCCAGAACCTACCTTACTTGCTCATGGGCCACCTGTTCTTCCCCTCCACCACCGCCATGATACCCAGATGAGTAGGACAATAGGCTGTCTGGGGCCTACTTCCTGCCCCCCTGCATTCTGAGAGACTTAAGGTATTGTGGGAAGTGTCATTCTTTGAGGGTTCCCTATATCTAGCCCAATGGGCAGCAAAAGTTCCCACAGTACCTGAAGCATCTCAGGAAGCACCGGGGCAGGAATTAGGTCACAGATGGCCTACTGTCCTATTCAGCTGGGTGGCAGCAGCCGTGGGGGCCCAGAGCAAGTATGGTAGGTGCTGGGGCCCATGGAAGGGAGGTTTCCAACGAAGCACCAATGATGAAAACATTCAGCGTTTCATTTCACTCCATGAAAGCTCAGTTCCACAAACCACCTACCAAAAAAACCCCCACAAATTAGCCCGGTTCATGGGGGTTTTTTTGTTCATGGTCCATGCTTCAGTTCTTACACTGAGGTGCAATTTGTTCTCCCTTCAATCTTAAGTAGGAAACAGAAACCTCAAAGCTGCCTTATACTGGGGCAGACTGTGGATCTATCTGGACCTCTGCTGTTGATAAGACTCATTTCATAGCATCTTTCCCCAGTTTCAGACCAGAATCTTTCCTCCCACATCCTGAGGATTTAAATAGGGACATTGCGCATGCTAAGCCTATGCTCAGCCACCAGGCTATGGCCTTTCATAGGGACATTTCTCAGCGAGAAGCTGAGTGAGCTGTCAATTTCATTAAATAGGATATAGTTACACGTGGCAAAGGATACTGTAGAAACAGCAGGTTTATTTGAGCAGTCCCAGTCATTTTTCAGCACTATTTTACTGTTATTTCTTGTCCTTTGCTGCCACCAGGCGACCATCTTCATTCAATGCACACAGTTATTGTGTGATTGATTCTTAACATTTCTCACACTCCTTAGCATCTGTCCATTCCTGTCCCTTATCCAGCTTGAATTAATGGCACCTGTTTACTTTTTTTATCATTGCCACATGGGATTTCTTGCTGGAGCTATGTCATTGGCAGAAAGCTGTGAGTTCCCAGAAGGACCCATTACAGCTAAAAGGGAGTTAATCGCCGATCTGCGTCTACTTTCTCTTGAGAATAATCAAAGTTTACTGCTCAGTCCATAAGAGATTGGCCTCAGGGTATCACCTGAGCCTCATCCCTGTAGTAATAAATGATGAAATAGGTATTCTCCTGCAGAGTTTTGAAGGATGTTTTCATACTTGGAACTCCTTTTCAGCTGTGGTTGTTCCACAATTCCTGAGGTTCTTAATGGAAAGCTAGAACTGTGGTTCCCATCCTTGGGTAACCCAGGTGTTCTTGGACTGCAACTCCCAGAAACCTCAGGCAGCACAGCTGGTGCTGAAGGCTTCTGGGAACTGAAGTTCAGGAACACCTGGGTTACCCAAGGATGGGAACCACTGGCCTATAACAAACGTTTCCCCAATAACAATAAAGGAACAAAGAAATGAAAAAGGTTGAGATCTAGTAACTTAGCAGTAGACAACAAGCTTGAGAAGATCTCCACAACCACATTAGATTTTTCCTAGATGCTCAAGTAGTGTGGAGAGAGGATACCCAAACATTGTAGAATATGGTCATGTCTAATTAGTTTTATTAGCTTGGGGAGAAACAGGATAATACACTTAGCACATTTCTTGTAGAAGTTCTGCATGTGATTTCCCTCACCTCCATATCTCATAGACATGCTTTGTTTTCTGATTGGTCACTGCAAGTAAACATGAGCTTAATTTGCCATTCTGATTGCTGAGGTACTCATCTCTAGGAAATCCCATCATAAAGCAAAGCAAATATATTTTCCCCTTGAAGTCTAGCTTAACATTGAGTTAGCTTAGTTTATATAAATCTGCCAGGCAACCTAATGGCCATATGGAAAAAGAAAAATGAACTCTAAGTAGCCTCTTTCGACTTCTTTCAAACAGATCTTTCTTAATGTCCACCTTATGTTCCTGTCAGAAGCTGATCCTGGAGTGTCCCAGAGTTTGTCCGAACCACAAAACCTGTGGGAAGAGCACTATAATATACAATATAGTGGAGATGTGTGCAAGAGGATGACTGTTTGTGCACTCTTAGGACTAAAAAAAAAACATGTTGCAGTGTGTCTACAAAAACCATGTTGCAGTGTGTCTATCTATGAAATAGCTATCCATTATTGGGCACTGATTTAATTCCATCTGGCATTAAAATGTCAGCAATTAACAGTATAGAGGAAATGGCAGTGAAAATGAGACTGCCCAGAATTTGAAAAGAAAATTTTTGATTTCTCTAGTTTTGAAGAGGGGAAAACATTTTAAATGGATCTGCCCATAAATTTTGAACAATAAACTTACATGACTACACCCATGTCTTAAACTGTCCTAATTTTGAAGAGAAGAGGACAAGTATGCATATTTTTTTACTTTGTTATTTTTCCCTGTCTCTTTGTGTATGCGTGACTGTGTGTGCATATCTGCACTTTCATTGATTGATTGGTTTTTCTGAGAAAATTTGTCTATTAAGATGTGCATTTATTGAGACAAAGGTGGATATTTCAGTGGTTGTCTTCCTGACAATGTTTCCTTCTGCTATACTGTTGCCTGCTTTTGGAATGAACAGATTCTCTGCTGCCTGCTTCACCCAGACTTTTTGGGAGCTTTTTCTTAAGGGTTTTTTAAGAGTTTGGATTGATTCTCTGTTGCCCGCTTTGTTGTATTTTGATGGATTATTTAGGGCTTTAGATTCATTACACCTAGAATCTGCCATTTTGGAGTACTTTTAAAAAGTTGTTTAAGGATTTAAATTAACTCTCTCTTATCTGCTTTACCCAAGCTTTTATTGAGTTATTAAAGGAAAAATGAAATGGCACACAACAGTTGGTCTCTTTTGTGCTTAAGGAAAGGACCAGTGAATGAAGGACATGAAAAAGAAAGAGGAGCTCATAGAAAAACACATAATTATACAAACATAAATATTCTTGCTGTTCACATTCTTTGTGGTTGCAGGAGTTGCTGAAATGGATGAAGAAGTGAATCTTTGAGAAGTCAGGTAATGCAATTCTATTTCATCTAACCATTTACATTTTTTTTATCTCAGTACACGATATTGCGAGAGATTGGTCAACTCAGTTGCCTGCAAAATAGTTGCCTGTGGTGAGGGGAAGAGAGGGGCCACAGCAGTGTCTATGGAGGGCAGCATGGCCAAACAGGCTTCATCAGTGGGTCCTGCTGGTGCAGAGGTGGGCTTGTTTGACCGCCACCTCACCAGCAATGGAGGCATGACTAGTTGAAGAGAGGGGGAGAGGGGTGTGTGTGAGGGTGTGTTTCTGTGCATGATTGTGTGTGTGCATGTTTCCATTGATTGAGGGATGGATTTTTTTAAAAGGTTTTGTTTGTAATTAACTGTGCATTTATTATGTTAAAGGTGGAAATTTTGATCGTTGTCTTTCCAATGATTTTCATTCTTCTATACTGTTGGCTGCTTTTACAATGCTTTTAGAATATTTAAGAGAGATTATGCCACTCAGTTGCCTAAGCTCGGAATGCCCAAGTCACGCCTGTCCGTCATATGGAGCTCTAGGGCAGGAGCCTATGGAAGGACAGGAGGGGCGGAGTCAAGAAAACAGTTAGAGAGACTGAGAGAAGTTAGGGAGAGTTTTAAAAAGGGTTAAGACAGTTAGAGGCAGTTAGAGAGAAGGGTTTTGAAGTGTTAAGACAGAGATTGGAAAGTTGGTGTGTGTTATGGAATAGATAAGAGATAAAAGTAATATAAAATAGATAGACAGTCATTAGATATTGTTACAGTGGTGAATGTGAATGAATACAAACAAGCAAACTTGTAATCCTATCCAAGTTTAATGAAGAACATCTATGACTTTACTTCTGTGATTTACTAATCAAACAATAAATAAACCTGTTATATTTGGCAGCCCGAGTCTAAGGAACTTATTTGGTACAGCATGGATAAAGATCCACTGGTGGCAGTGTGTAAAGGGAGGAGATAGCACATCGTGTCCGAAGGTGGACCTGTGTTTGAGGGAAAACAAACAGGGGACACTGGGGGAACGCGACAGTTTTGTTTGTAATTAACTGTGCATTTATTCTGTTAAAGGTGGAAATTTTGATCGTTGTCTTTCCAATGATTTTCATTCTTCTATACTGTTGGCTGCTTTTACAATGCTTTTAGAATATTTAAGAGAGATTATGCCACTCAGTTGCCTGAAAAACTGAATAGGTCATGCCAGTCACTACACAACGTGTTTGGTAGCTGTTTCTAGGGATTATGATACTTTTCCCTTCTCACACTTTGATCCTAGTGACCACATTCTTCCACCTGGAAACAATCCTGTCTCCTTACCAAATGCTTTCTTGTGTTCAGTTCAGGCCTCAGGATTATAATATACAATTTGGGGAGGAAGAGACAACCTAGTAATCCAGCACCAGAGGCCAAGATGGAGAAGATCTCCACGGCCACCATATATTTCCCTTTGGTGCTCAAGTAGGTGGGCACAAACGATATCCAGACACTGCAGAAAACTAACATGCTGAAAGTGATCAACTTGGCTTCATTGAAAGTATCAGGCAACTTCCTGGCAGAGAAAGCCACTAGGAAGCTGATGACAGCCAAAAGGCCCATGTAGCCCAGGACAATGTAGAACATGAGAGGTGAGCCATCTTTGCATTCAACAAGGATTTCATCTATCTGGGAGTGCATGTCCAACTCTAGAAAGGGATGAGCCATTGCTAACCATACACCACAGATGCCCACTTGAAGGAAAGAAGAGGGAATGATGACTAAGACAGCAAGTCTCTTCCCAATCCACTTCTTCGCCCTATTCCCTGGCTTGGTGGCCATGAAGGCCAACACCACCGTGATGGTTTTGGCCAAAACACAAGCGACAGCAAGGGTGAAAATGATGCCAAACACCATTTGCCTCAGAAGGCAAGTTACTTTCCCCGGCCACCCAATGAAGAGGAGGGGGCAGAGAAAACAGATGAGAAGAGAAGAGAGCAGAGTACAGGTGATGCTCCAGTTATTTGCTTTGACAATGGGAGTATCACGGTGCCGAATGAATGTCCACATCACCATAGCTGTGCCCATGGAAAGGAAAAGAGATGCAAAAGCGAGAGCTGCTCCCAAGGGCTCCCCATAGGATAAGTAGTTCAACTTTTTAGGAAGGCATTGGTTGTGATTTTCATTGGGATACTTATCTTCTGGGCACTCCTTGCATTGCTCAGCATCTGAAAATGAGAAGAAAAGTATTAGAAGACTGGGAGTAAACAAATCTGTTGTGTGTATTCAGATGCCATCCTGCCATTACTTTGCTACCAAAAAAAGTTATCATTGTGCAGATACAGGCTTGTTCATTGTCAATGTTCCTTGCTTCCAAAGTCCACTCTTTGTGTTGGTTTATGAAGTCCCTCTTTTGTGTGCACACAAAAAATGATTGTTGTTGTTTAGTCGTTAAGTCGTGTCCGACTCTTCGTGACCCCATGGACCAGAGAACGCCAGGCTCTCCTGTCTTCCACTGCCTCCCGGAGTTTGGTCAAATTCATGTTGGTAGCTTCGATGACACTTTCCAACCATCTCATCTTCTGACATCCCCTTCTCCTCTTGCCTTCACACTTTCCCAACATCAGGGTCTTTTCCAGGAAAGAAAAATGATAGGAACTAATATAAATTGGAATGTTAAATTACTTGGCTATAAAGAAAAACACTTCACTTACCGCTCTGGATTGAAATCCTCCCTGCGGGGCACTGAACACAATCATAGCAACACACTTGCTTCTCTGGCTGGACGAACATGCTCTGTCCAGGATGGCAACTCTCAACACAGGTGGATCTGGGTGGCATCTAATGATAATCATAAGGAAAGGCATTTTGAATGTAAATGCTTTGGGATGATAAAGCTTCAGCACTGTTCCTCAGTTTTCAAGAAAGGAGATATGCCACTACTTCCTGTCATGACAATAGTAATATACTGTGCCCTATATCTAATTAATGGATGAGTGGAAGGAAGGAAGGAAGGAAGGAAGGAAGGAAGGAAGGAAGGAAGGAAGGAAGGAAGGAAGGAAGGAAGGAAGGAAGGAAGGAAGGAAGGATTTGGAAACTATTCAAATTGGAGTTACACTTTATTGCTTTTATTCTCCAATTACTGGTTCTGTAGCAACCTAAGGTTTTATTGGTTGATATTTGAAGTGTCGAGAGAATTTGTTGGCTAATGCAATGACAGGTTGGAGTGCCGTTACTGTTGTTGTCATGAGTAAGGTATGTGTAATGCTGGGAGCAGTAACAGCTCAGTTCAGACCACGACCAATTACTAGTACCCCTCTCCCTCTGCTAGTACTCCTTTCCCCATCTTCCATCATGCAGCAAAAGATTCCTGGTTGCATTTGACTCTCTGCTCTTTAGAAGCTGTTACTGAATTCCACGTCAGGCAGCAGAAAATTAATTAATTAATTTCAAACAATTCTTGCCTCCCCCCATGAGTGGGTTACAGAGTAGTTCAAACAGAATTTTAAATGAAGTGGTTCAAAACCACAACATATTAAAAAATTAAATCATTAAAATTATAGCGTCAAACTGTACAAGCCAAGACTTTCAAACTCAAAGACCCTAAGAAATAAGCATGCAGTGACCTGGTGCCAAAATGATGTTAATATCGCCGCCAACCCACAGTTGGGGGTGCTACAACCGAAAAAACATGTCTCCACATACTGAACAGTTCTCAGTGGAGGGAAATGAAGGAGAGTCTCCCCAGGAGATCTTAGTAATTGGGCAGGTTTAAACAGAGAGAGAGAGGGGGGGGGGGAGATGTTCCTTCAAATACCCAGGTCACAAGCCATTTAGGGCTTTGTAGGACATGCTCAACACTCAGAACTCAGTAGAACTTTTCTCTCTCTCAGTATTAACTCTAAAAGTCTATTTTCATGTCAGTGAGGAAATAGAGTCTATGTTGAAGTTTATTAGAAAAAGCCTCTCCTGTCAGATTGAGTGTATGTGTCACAAAGTTTGTGAGTCTCTGATGAAGTTATTGTGATTTTGAAATACAGGAAGAATATATTTACATATTATTCTTGTTTTAATCTTTATCATTCTTTAGATCCTACCATTACCTTCCTATCTGTTACTTATGGTCCCTCAAACACCTTAATTTTTAATAGTTTGAACCAAACACTGAATCTGGAATTGGAAAAAAAAATAGGATTTGTTTTCAACTCAAAAGAAAAGAACGAGATTTTTTTTAATGCAGAAGAAGCAAAAATAAAAAATAAAACAAAATAAGAAATATTTGGCCAACTTTAAGTCTGACAGCTTTATTCTAGAGCAAATTTACACGGATTACTCTTTTCATTATTTATATTTAAAATATTTTAGCTCCCCTTTCTCCTTTAAAAGGACACAAGGCACCTTGCACCATTGAAAGACAATATTTAAAAGCTAAAAACAGTAAGTATGGAAATATTTTAAACAGTTCTCTTCCAGATGTGCAGAGCTCCAGGTCTGAAAAAGATTCATAAGGAAACCATAACTCATGCTTCTATCACTTTCTGATTAAATATCAAAAAATCTAGAACCAATGTCAAATATACTCAGGAAACATGAAGAAATATTTGATAAACACACCCACCTGATTAAACACCTGATTCCATACAATGGTGCTTCCATTAATAATGAACTCTTTGCCTGCAGGTGCCTGGGGGTCCATTTGTCCAACCTGGACTTTGTGGAAGGAATCATTGGGTGATATGTAAAGATTGATGATATCAAATCCAGCAACCAGTTCCCCCTTCTCATCCAGAAATATTTCTTCCCCAGCGTTATTGTTAAAGCGGAGAGTTTTCAAAACTGAGTGAAGCTGGATTGGAGAAAAAAAATCATTCAATTATTCCTATACCCAACATACGCTCTAGATAATGTTTCCAACATGTATCCTGCTCCTTCTCCTCCTTGTCTGAAGGCTAGTGAGAGAAAATAGGTTCTTTCTCAAACATGGGGAAATATTCCAGCCAAAACACAAGGGAATGTATTCTGAAATAGTGAGAAAGGCTCCCTTTATCTTCTGCGGCAAGCAGAAAATGTCATAGAATCATAGAAAAGTGAAGTTGGAAGGGGCCTACAAGGCCATCAAGTCCAACCCCCTGCTTGAGGCAGGAATACGATCAAAGCATGCACTCTGAGATGATCGAGAACAGATCTTGCCCCTCCTCTGTAAGACAGCCTTTCAAGTATTTGAAAAGTGCTATCCTATCACCCCTCAGTCTTCTTTTCTCAAGGCTAAACATGACCAGTTCTTCCATCCTTTCCTCACTAGGCTTCTTTTTCAGCCCCCTGATCATCCTTGTCGCCCTCCTCTGAACTTCTTCCAATTTGTTAGCATCCTTCTCGAAGTGTGGTGTCCAGAACTGGACACAATACTCAAGGTGAGGCCTAACCAGTGCTGAATAGAGGGGGACGAGCACCTTACAGGATTTGGAAACCATACTTCATTAATGTAGCCTAAAATAGCATTTGCTTTTTTTGTAGCCACATCTCACTGTTGGCTCATATTTAGCTTGTGATCTACGACAATTCCAGGATCCTTCTCGCTCGTAGTTTTGCTGAGCCAAGTATCCTCCATCTTGTAACTGTGCAATTGGTTTCTTTTTCCGAGGTGCAGGACTTTGCACTTATCCCTCTTGAATTTCATTCTGTTGCTTTCGGCCCACTGCTCCATCCTATCAAGGTCATTTTCAATTTTGTTTCTGTCTTCTAGGGTATTAGCTATTCTGCCCCATTTGGTCTCATCTGCAAATTTGACAAACATTCCCTGCACTTCCTCATCCAAGTCATTAATAAAAATATTGAAGAGCACCAGGCCCAGGACTGAGCCTCGGGGTACCCCACTTGTTACCTCCTCCCAGTTAGAGAAGGACCCATTAATCATCACCCTCTGAGTATGATTCTGTAGCCAATGGTTTATCCACCTGAAACTTGATCTAGCCAGCCCACATCTAGTTAGCTTGCTAATCAGGAGATCATGGGGCACTTGGTCAAAAGCTTTGCTGAACTCAAGGTATACTACATCTACAGCATTCCCTCTGTCTATCAGGGAGGTGACCTGATCAAAAAACGAGATCAAATTAGTTTGGCAGGATTTGTTCTTGATGCCCATAAACTTTGATTCATGCCTGGATGAATGAAATGGGCAAAGATTGGCATCCCTCGGCATGATAGAAAAGCAGAGAAATAAAGCAGAAAGAAGAAAGAAAGCAAAGCGTCCTGCTTATATAACGCCACGCCCCCCAGCAATTAAAGCACTCTCTGGGCAGTTTACAAGTTAATTATGCAGGCTATACATATCCCCCCCCCCCCCAGTGAATTGGGTACTCATTTGACCGACCTCAGGAGGATCGAAGGCTGAGTCAACCTTGAACTGGCTACCTGTGGTTGAACTCTGGGTCATGGGCACAGTTTTGGCTGCAGTGCAGCAGTAGAACCGCTGCACCACGAAGCTCCAAAGAATGGAATGAGTCAGGAATAGATCTGCACTGGTGATCTCATCTTTTACACTGTTCATCCCTGAGCAGTGATAGCACTCGGTTTCAGAAAATTTAAGATGGAGTTGGACAAATTCACAAAAGACATGTCCAGCTCTGGCTTCCTCTCTCGCATCATTCCAGAAATTACCCTGTTTCCCCAAAAATAAGACCTAACCTGAAAATAAGCCCTAGTAGGATTTTTCAGGATGCTCATCATATAAGCCCTACCCCAAAAATAAGCCCCAGTTAAGTGAAATCCCACCCTCCACCCTTGTGCAGCAACCAGAAGAAGACAGGACAGTATTTGAATAAATGTAGATGGTTGTACATGACTAAAATGAAACATCCCCTGAAAATAAGCCCTAATGCATCTTTTGGAGCAAAAATAAATATAAGACCCTGTATTCTTATATTCGGGGAAACACGGTAGGTGAGACCTGACTACTCTATTCTGCCTTTGACACTGGAGGGCCTAACAGTTTGGGCTTTGCCCTGTTGTGGGTTTGTTCTGGATTTGGCTTTTTGACCTGCCATGGATAAATGTTCTGAGGATCCTGTTTGTCTTCATCTCTCTTTCCTTTCCGTTTGGCTCTCAATGAATATATGGCATCCAGGGCATGTGCTACAAAATAAACAGCATTGTAGACGCCATAGCTGTGGCCAGACATGCCCATTTCAAACAAAGATCCAGGAAGATTTGCAAACTTCTCTTGCCCAGTGCAGTTGTTTCCATCTGGATACTGCAGACCATGCAGTGGAAGTGAGCAGGCAAATAGTGTGCACCAGAACAGATGAATGGAATACAGGTTTGAGTGAAATGGATTGATGTTCTCAAGAAAGTCCCCAAACCCTGGCACCATGTTGGTATGGAGGGCAAATGACAAGGTACCATTGAGTGACTTTGAGGTCAGTTTTACCCCTGCTGTTAAAGCCGTGTAATCCCACTGAGCTGTCGTGACCCACACCTTCCTTTGTGGCTTCATCAAAGAAAATTCATAGATGTCTAAAACAAATCGTAACGCCTCCAGAGACTGTCTGTCTCCATGCACAAGCATCACATTGATTTCAGTCAGTGAGAACGCCAAAAGAATGGGTCCCAGTCTTCTTTCCTGTATTTCCCTAGGTAAATAATCGGAGACTATTGGGATCACTATTGTCTCAGCAATGCAAATACGGCTCTGCAAGAGCCTTGGCCTCAAGGTCTGAAGGAAGGTTTCTCCAGTGTCATCCTCAGAAACAACGAGGCCGATCCAGTTCCATCCAAAGTGCTCAAGGAGCAGAACAATCCCAATGTACTGGGGATCTTCACTGGGGATCATCCGGTAGAAAAAGGGGAACTGAATGTTGTCGCTCAGTCTCGGGTCAAAGGCACCATAGCTGATCTAAAAGAAAAAGAACAATACATTTTAAAATAAGAATCTTATGGCTCTGTGGTTTAGAAATCTGGCTCGGGAGTTCTAAGATGATGGTGATGATATCTCTTCACTACAAAATCATCATGTGCAGATGTTTCTTTCATATGCTGTCGAGATGCTTCCAGATGATGGTGATCTCAGTAGAATTTTCAAAGAAGGTGAATGGAATAATTTACCAGGACCACTGATTTTCCATGGGCAAACCAGGATTTACAAACATGTCTTGTGAAAGTTTGTTTGACTCTCTATTAACTCCACTACACTGGCTCCCAATGTTTACCACGGTTTCATTCTTTACCCCAAGGTTTGTTGTTCTTATAAGGAACCAACTTATAGCGACTCTTATACGACTTTCAAGGTAAGTGAGATGTTTATGAAATGGTTTTACTTTTTTTTCAGACAAAAAAAAACAAAAAACAAATACAACAACAAAATTACAAAAAATACAAATAGTGCTTCTTACAGACTAAATTCTAACATGCACCCCATACCCACGGGACCCCATTTAACAATATTTTTTTGTCTGAAAACAAAAAATAAAAATAAAAAAATAAAAAAGAAAAGATATGGTTTTACTAATTCTATACACCCAAATGAGTTTCCATGGCTGAGTGAGGATTTGAACCTAAACCTCCTGTGTCCTACTCCATCACTCTGTCCACTACACCACAAGGGGTGTGCTTAAATAATAATAATAATTTGCCTCCAAGTCAATTCTGATTTATGGCAAACTTTTTCAGGGTTTCTAAGCACAGAATACTAAGAAGGGTTCCCTTCTTCTGGGAGCTCCCTGGGACTGTGCCGCTTGACCAAAGCCACACAGGAGAGGAGTTCTACTCTCAGGAGGCACTGTGGAGAATCAAACTCCCTACCTCTGGCTCTGAAGCATGATACCTAAATCACCCAGCTGTCCAGCCAGTATGTTTACCACAGTTTCATTCCTGATTCCACTAAATATGAGTTAGCAAAATTTCCTCTTGTATTTCTCTTCTGCTCTCTTAAATGTCATAATAAACTCAACTGAAGCTGCTGACTCAAACCTGGTGAATCAATTCTAACCATAGTATAGAATGAATTTTAGAAGAAACTCCAAAAGGAACTCTTCACTTTGTGGCATCTAAGGTAAAGGTAAAGGTTCCCCTTGACAATTTTGTCCAGTCGTGTCCAACTCTACGGCGCGGTGCTCATCCCCGTTTCCAAGCCATAGAGCCAGCGTTTTGTCCAAAGACAATCTTCCGTGGTCACGTGGCCAGCGCGACTAGACACGGAATGCTGTTACCTTCCCACCATGGTGGTACCTATTTATCTACTCACATTTGCATGCTTTTGAACTGCTAGTTTCGCAGGAACTGGGACAAGCGACGGGAGCTCATTCCGTCGCGTAGATTCGATCTTACGACTGCAGATCTTCTGACCTTGCAGCACAGAGGCTTCTGTGGTTTAACCCACAGCACCACCACGTCCCTGGTGACATCTACTTAGCTCTAAAACCGTACCTGTGGTATACTGTAGACATTTAAAATGTGGGCCATCTGCATGGAGGTTCGGGAGGTGACACCACCAATGACAGCCAGGGCTTTCTCTATCATGCCACAGTTGTAATTGAGGGGTTTTCCTTTCGCCACATACAAAAAATCCACAGTGGTCCTACAGACTCTCCAGGAATCAAAAGCATTGTCATAAATCTTGTAACCCAGTGTGGTATTTGGTAACAGTTCAGCATTCTTGTTGATCTCATGGAGAGCGAAAACAAATGCCAAGATGTGCTGGTAGTTTTTAGGCATCAGACTGCAAAGACATTTAAAACCCTTTTACAACTTGACTTTGGAGAATCAAATATGTTACAGTTTCTATTGTGATTTGCTCATCTAAGTAAGCCGGATATTCCGCACACACCATGGAAAAATCTTAGTCAAACTCAGGATACAGAGTTGGTACCCTAAAGCAACAGGAGTCGAGAAATAAGATGTCACCAGGGCAGCACCAAAACCATCTAATGCTAAGCTTGGTCATAGTGTAGGGACTGATTTAAGCAATGAAAAATCTAATGTGCATTCCCCTTAAGAGGTCCCTTGGGCTTCAAGGCCATGTTCATTTCTGTTAAGTAAGACTTTTGAAGAACATCTGGGATTCCATTTTACCAGCAGTTTATTGGGCATTCATTCTTTTCCTAATGGAGCTTGCTGGGTAGTCATGAAGATATAATGTCCCTGCGGACGGCAAACCTTTATGTAGAACTGATTTCAATGCATGCCTTCTTCTTAAGCCACCACAGCTTCCCCTCTCTTTTGATCTCTTCAGTGACCTAAGGGAGAATATCTTTCTATTTTCTTTCTCAACCTTTCAATTCATCTTCTGCCTGATGTTCATCTCTCCAGCCTCTCTTCCACCCAGTTATGTAACTCTTTTGTTAAAGTATCTTTGCCCCAAAAGATTGCAATTCAAGGGGAAATTCATGTAGAGGAATGAAACATCTGAAGTGTCTGAAGTATTTTTTTAACAACTCCAAATTGCAGCTGATGCATAATAATAATAAAAAATCTTAGACCCTAGGGATCATTGAGTCCTGCTCATGACAAGGAGGCACAGTGGGGAATCCAATTCTCAACATATGCCTCCGCAGCCAGATGCATTAAACTATCAGCTATCTAGCAGTTCAATGAAGGAGAATTCCATTTTCTTCTCTCAAAAATGAATATCTTGTCCCTGCCACAAACCTTCATTGAATGAGATATCCAGGGATTGAGACCAAATTGATTTTACTGAACACCAGGTTTGGTCTCAACCTAATGATGGTTGTCTTTCTACAATAACAGAAGTGGGATATTTGTTTGCATGTACATTGTTTAAATTTAGGACCATATGGAAGAATAATAGAATATCTGCTCTTTATTTTGTGATGTTACAAAGCATCTTTGGGTTCACTATGTATTTCTGAACAAAAAGAAAATGATAAAGATCTACTTACTAAGCAGTTCTGTTGGATTGTGGGCGTCTCACAAAGGTCTCCATGATGAAACCAGCAAGAGTAACAGATACAAATTCACCAATGATAACGTCTTCTGAAGGATCATCTGAAGGCATCTGGGTTTCTGTCCTCCATTCACACATGGTGGAGCTCAAACTGTGACAGGAGCACCAGTGCTGAAGGACGAGCAGCAGCACCAACAAAACCAGTGGATGGCCTGGCAAACATTCAGCAAAGTCCATTTTGGGCCCCAGAGATTATCACCTCCACTCACCACCACAAAGCTCTATCTGTTCTGGTGGAAGACACAGAAAACCTGGGATGGACAGAGTGCCTCCATCTCAGAATTCTGAGATAGAAATAGTCCATGTTGTTTGGAAAGGAGCCTTTATAGAGTGAGGTAAATATTTTGAAGTGGAAACAGGGTGTTGTTGATCTTTTTTAAAAAAAAAAAAAAACCTCAGAGGCTTCTGTTTTCCATGGGGATTTGATGAGCAGCATCACTAAACAGCAAATTTAATTGCCGGGAAGATAATCAAGACTCATAATGTGTCGGTGTTTTTTGTATCTGACAGTGGAGCCTGCATTATTTTGGAGTTTGGAAAGTTTGTAAGAAACTGCAGAGGGAGAAAGGAGCCTCCCAACAATTCATTTGGAATTTCTGAATTCAACAAGACTTGTTCCAAGTGGAAGAAGGAGGCTGGGTCTGTGTGTGTGTAAGCTGACTTTGTATCCTGCTCAAGATCCTTGACAACTACTATCAGCTGAGTCAGGCCACTGGTTGATCAAGAGTAGCAAGAATGATTGGAGATCTCACAAAACACTCTCCCTCCAATGCAACCTGTGTTTTAAAGAGAGTGAGAGTGAGAGAGAGAGAGAGAGAGAGAGAGAGAGGAGAGGTTTTCTGCCAACTGAAGTTGGTGCATTCTGCTTAGCAAACCATGAATTTTGATGCTGAACATTGTCCATTATTCTGGGCCACGGTCAACGATCCGAATATAAAAAAGAGCCACTTCTGATCGAAAGGCCTAGATAGTCCTAAACAGGAACCAAGTAGTAGACTTGGAAATGTCAAGTGTTTATTCTATATTTATTCAAGATTTTATTGTTTGCAGTTCAACACGTCAGCTGTACACACAAATTCCTAGGGTTGTAACGCTACACCTGGTTGAAATACACAGAGAACACAAAAAGATCATTGTTTCTGATTCCAGGTCTTAGGAAATTTGCTAAAATCTCAATGGGATTGTTCTTCTAAAAATTAAGGAGCATGGGAAAGGGACTTGAGGGAAGAGGTACTAAACGCATGTTCTAGAGCCCATCAAGTCATTTGGTGCAAGCCAAGGAGTGGGACACCTTGTCCCGGTATT
Source organism: Intellagama lesueurii (assembly GCA_037013535.1). NCBI lineage: Eukaryota > Metazoa > Chordata > Lepidosauria > Squamata > Agamidae > Intellagama > Intellagama lesueurii. Next base: position 9,556,104 of record JBAJHW010000006.1, on the reverse strand, counting down.
TCCACAATCAACTGCCTCAGAAACTTCTCCCAGCCTTTCTCTGTCTTGCCTCTCTGATCTTGCAAGGATCTAATCCCTGGTCTCAAATTTTGGCCCTGGAATTTCTAGGAATGGGCTGCTGCTGAGTTGGCAACCCTAAAAGTGAATTGGAGGTCCTTCAAGGGCAGGCGGCTGTGCAAAACTCATTCGATGCCCCCTCTCGCCACTGCTAGTTGTGCTTAGGTAGTTTGGTCAAGTCTACGACTAGACTTACAAAGTAGATAAACGGCCACTGCTCCTCTTTGAGTTCAGTCCCCGAAGCCAGAGGAACTGAGGCTTTCCCAGAAATCTCTGTGGGTCTTAGGATCACAAGGTCCCAGAGTCTTAAGCTCTCTGCTTCCCAAAGTCACAAACAGAAACTAAGATTCAGCAACAATGACCAGAGAAGAAGAAAAGATTTCACACTGGGACTAGGGATGTTTTTATTATCGTTATTATTTCTTAGACTATATGTCACATAATTCTCCATGTGTCAGGAGTTCTGCCTGACACGTGGACACCTTAATATGGCTCACTTGGGAGAAAGGACTCAGATGGAAGGCCCTGGGTTCCAGCTAGGCCTAGCTCCACCCAAGCTTCCTGTTCCAGTGCTACCTGGGAGCTTTCTTTCTGAGCAGAAAGCTCAGGTGGAGCTAGGCCTAGCTAAGCCTCAAGGCCTTCTAACTTAGGCCTTTCAGCTAGGGACATGACATTTAGGAGTTTATAAGATAGGTAGTACACCCAAAATGGAGACTTATGTTAGTTGTAGTTGTGATCCCTGCTGGCTCTAGTGGTGTCCACAGAGGCTCCTTCTTCCATCCCTGAACCCATAGATGACACCAAAGGTAGTTCAGCACAATTGGGTTGATTCCCACAGGGATGGGAAACACAAACAAACTGTCAGGTTACTGTGCCCCATAAGAGAGAATTTACTCTCTGTGGATGAACCAGAGTGTTCTATTAGGCATCCATTTTATAACAGGTGTGCAGCCACAAGGTCAGCACATGTAGCTGATGCAATCCTTGAAATGTGTCTTGGGTACGATGGAGAAGACACCAGGTGATGTGCCAGTGATTGGTGGTTCACACTAGATAAGTGCTGCACACTATAGTGGAATATGGAGCTTTGTATGGAGAGTTGCTGCACGAAGTGCTGTCTAGTTATTTTACTGATAAGTGTATTGTTTGCTCTGCTGATTGATGTACAAAATTCTGCTGTACACATTTTGCAACAAGGAGGGTTTATATACCCAAACCAAGGGCAACGGGGATTGACAGCCCCAGCCCTTCCTCTCTTGCAGTACCTCCAAAAGCTGGCCTTGGTGTTTCTACTACCTCTGTCTCCTCCAGTGTCAGAGCTAGGTGACAGTTGGTTCTCCTGGCCCAGGTTCATGGCAACAACCTTTATCCAAATGGTGGTTTTGTTTCCCCCCCCCCCCAAGTAATGGGACCAGGGAGGTGGCTGAGGGTTAAGGTCCTTCTCTACCTCATCCCTTGGCACTAGCAGTTGCACTAGCACCCAGGTCCAAGGGTGATTCTTGTAAACGTTCTCTCCATCTCCTTACCTAGTCCCTATAAAAAAGATCCATGGTTCCACAGATGCAATCTGCCAATTACAGACTGAAAAGACCAGAATTATTTTACATCCTGGTGTATTTGCAAGTTCTCACAGGAAGAGCAGCGGCAGGACCTCCCCAGTCCATAGACCTCACCTTTTGACTTTGGAAAAACAGAACGGTGGATAAGCAGATCGCTGTTGTCCAAAGCTGTCATGGCAGAGATTCAGCAAAGACACACAGATTGGGCCTAGAGGGCAAAGGTAAATTTACACAGCGACCTTAGAAACAATGACCTTTGGATGTCAATCAGATGACTGCCAGAATGGGGCCCTCCTTTTCTGTAACTATGCCTTGGCTATAGATTTCACTAGAGGTGTGCAAATTGGTGACTCTGGACTACAGTACCCCAGACAGACCATCTGTGGTTTTGGATGACAATCCCCCAGAATTCCTGCCATACTGCCTGGAGTATTCTGGGACTTATAATTGAAAAACACAAATGTAGATTGCCACCATCACCACCACCACTACCTGCTAGGGAAATTTTCCTGGCTCCACCCCTGCTCTGTGTTCCAAGCACCCCCAGAGGAAATTCCACAATGTGTGTTTGTATTTATAACATGGGGTGATTTTGCCTCTTCCTGTTCTGACTTATTTACTGATTTGTCTTTCACGTCTTTTAGATGGGTTATGAAGAATGTGCGCATTCCTTGTCTTCATTTTTGTAAATTATTTTGATTCTTATTTGAGATGAAAGGGGTGGCGTGCATTTCGTGGATGCCAGGATATGTGTTGGCCGTACATAGCTCCTCTTTGGCAGGCAAGTCAAACAAGCACAACCGTATAAAAAGAAATGCAAATATATTGTACATCCTGACAACCTGATTTGGGCTCAAAGGTTCCTGAGCAAAACAAATAATTTGATCCCAGCTTGGCAGCCCAATACCTCTTGCTAATTGGAATGCCTCCAAGGTCTTCCTCCCTTTGGCACCAACGTTGAACTTGAACCAGTCGCTCCTTAGTTATGGTTGCCTGTGGATTTCTCCACTTGATCCTTCTCCAGCTTGGCACAGCAGCAGAAGCATCACCATCAATAAAAGCAGACTTGTTTTACCTTGTCCCTGCATCGAACAATTTGGGATCCGCCCCTTACAGGTGAGATGCTTTAATACTTAACCAAGTCTATCTGACTGTGACTTAATATACAGAATGAAAAATGGTCTACATACTTAGTACATAAAATAGAAACTAGCATGTAGTGCTGGCCGTAAAAGAAAGAAGCAAGGCGGAGAAAATTCATCCCCCCGACCTTAACTGTTTGCTCTGAAGCTCTTTTAAGAGTTTGACTTGCCAAGATCTTTGGGAACTGAAATTCTTAAGGGCTTTGTTCAATTGCACCGAAATAAAACTATGCCTGTTCTAAGGGATGTTCTAACAGCAATGCTGGACAAAACTGGGTATTTGCCATGGGTCAGCTCTGGCCCTGACATAGTTAATCAATACTTTAAAAGTTGCTGGAACAAACTAACATAATGATAGATCTCAGCTGGGGAAGAGATACAGTCCAGTGGCTTCAATGTTAATAGGATAGTGAATCCGCTCCAGTTTTAGTTCAAACTTTAAAGGAGCTATCCAAAGTAATGAGACTATTTTGACAATCATGTTCATCATCTTAAGTAGCTCCTGCAAAGTTCAGACTAAGACCAAGAACAAATTCATCACCACACTGTTATCCAAGCCATTAACCTGCTAAATAATAGTATAACAAACCTCAAGAGGGTCTGTTTCTTTTTATCAACGTCTTTTAACTGTCTTTTAAAAGTACTGTAGGCTGCTCAGTAATTTTATGCAGTTTTTTCTCTTTTTCTTATGTCTCTGTTGTAGAAAGGCAGATGTACTCAATAACACTCCAGACATCTACCTACCGTATGATGCTTGATTTCCAGATTAAATGCAGTAATCATCCAGATCAAGCAGGAAATAGTACAGTAGCCCCTGACAAATTGTCTGCCCCATAGCATCTGACCTTCAGATGTATGGAGCTTCTGAACATAGAGATTCCTAATTATGGTTAATAGCCAATGATGGCCAAAACTTCAATGAATTTGTCTTCATGAATTAGATTCGGCGGTCTCTTACAATACAGTGGTACCTCGACTTACGAACGTCTCTACTTACGAACATTTCGAGTTATGAACGGCGCCGTTCGCAAAATTTTGCTTCGACTTGCAAACGGAGCTTTGACTTACGAACAAAAAAAATGCGGGGGACGCGGGGAAAGCGCGAAATTTGAACTTTCAGTTAACCGTTGGCCAGCGAAGAGGGTGCTTGTCTGATACCTT